>JBBPFJ010000235.1:50201-95842 GCA_037975025.1 Excoecaria agallocha
AAATTATATATTTGAACTATTTAAGTTTGATATAGACTATGACTTATGTTCAAACAAGATATTATGTGAAAAAAGGATTATAACATGCTCTATTGTTTAGGTTAAAATTGAATTATCAATATTCCTATCATTTGGATAGTCATAATATGCTAGAGATCATTTATGACTTATAGGCCCATGATGGGATTAGGACCCACTACGAACATAATATAAACCTATTAGGTCACACACATAGAATGTGGTGAATAGACTAAACGTTTATTCAAGCGTTTTGATTTTTTTGGGATTTCTTATTTTAAAAAGAAATATGGCACCCGAAATTTTCTCTCTAATATTTGGCTTAGGTCACCTGTATATAGTGATATGTATATGTGTTTAAACCCTAACTTGTTGAATTAAAAATGTAGCAACTATCACTTTTGAGCAGAGAGAAAAAATATTCATTTTCTGTAACCTTGAGAAGAGAAGAGAAAATTAAACCAGCTGCTATGGAAGGGAGCTAGCACTTCAGATGATTTTGATCATTACGTTCAAGTGTGGAGACCAGCAGAGGGTGTTCATTTTGATAGACCCAGCACCTAACTGATCAATTTTCTTTACTTTAAGAGATTAGTAACCTTTATCTTTTTCCTTCTTGAATTAATTAGATCGAATGGATTCAAGTGGGTTTCAATTATTCCACTGTATTTTTTTATTTCTTTATTCTGTCAAAACTCAACATGCAAAACCTTAATAGAATATGGATTGTCTTTTGCCAAAACTGATAAACTTATCCATAATGATTCATTATGGAGAAAGATGTTTTTGGCCATGTACGAGGAAAGAAAGAAAGAAAGATTATATTAGATTTTGAATATCCAAATATGATTTTTTATTATTACTTTTTTGAATTTCTTTAGTTTCTTACCTATTGAGCTATACAAACATTTTATTTGATGTTGGATTTTTTTAATTGACATTGAAAATTTGGCTATTATTAGAAATTGGTTGGAATATATTTCTTTTATTTTATTATGCATAGATATTATTTTTGGTGATTTTTTAGGCTAATTATTTATTATTTTGATAGGGATATGGAGTTAGACGATTATTTTTTCAATTCTGATGAGGAAATCAAATAATTGTTGATGATTTACGTGAACTATAAGTACAAATTTATATGCAATGATAAACTTAAACCTCAAAGAATTTCAAAATTGATAAGTAATGAATGGGTTGTTGAGGTATTAAACGGTTATCTAATGACATGCTATGATTTATTTCATATGGATAAAAATATTTTTATTAGTCTATGTAGAGAATTAAAAGGGAGAAAAACATTAAAAGATTCCAAGTTTTTATCAATACAAGAACAAGTAGCAATTTTTCTTCTCATCATTTGTCGAAATAACCAATAGAGAGTTGTAGCATATCGTTTTCAACATTCAATAAACATGATTTCTAAATATTTTTGGAATGTTCTATATGTTATTTGTTCAATAACTATATATGTGATTGTCCTTCCATCATTTGATGAAACACCTTTAGAGATTAAAAATAATCCCAAGTCGTACAAACTTTTCAAGGTAAGAAAATATTTAAATTTTTTTAAATAATTATGTTTAATATTGCTTATTAATTATTTACTTTTATAACAAAATTATATTGGAGTTATATATGGCATGCACATTTCTACCCGAATTCCAGTCAATCAACAAATTTTACAACGTTTAAAGAAAATAGTCTCTACACAGAATATCATGTGTGCTCGCTCATTTGATATATGATTCACATTCATCATGACTAGTTCAAAAGGAGCAACAAATGATTCAAGAATTTTCTTAGAATGTATTTCTAATCTAGCAACTAAATTCCATATGCGTACACGAGGTAAATATTATCTGGTCAATTCAGAGTATGCTACTATACATGTCTAGATTTTTTAGTCGATACCATAGGAAATGCTACCATTTACATGATTATATAGAAGGATCAAATCCATAAGGTGCAAAAGAATTATTTAATTATAAGCATTATTCATTATACAATGTCATAAAATGTTGTTTTGGAGTTCTGAAGGCATGTTTTTCCATTCTTAGAGATATGCCTTCATGTGACATAAAACGGCAAAAATATATATCGTTTGCATATTTTGTGATTCATAATTTTATTAAAATGCAAGTAAGCATGGACTCTTTATTTGTAGAGTATGCAAATAAAAATATTGTGTTTGGAGATAATTAACAAAATAATGAATCCAGCATTTTGGAGCCATGGAAAACTATTCATATAAATGCAAATCAAATTCATCAAATGAACAATAATCAAGATAAAATAGCACAAAAATTACGGTTGAATTATAATAATTAACATTTATATTGTTAATTTTTTTTTAAAAAATTGATTTTTTATGATATTTTTTCAATGCAATAAATTTTAAATTTTATTAAATATTGATTAGTCAATATTAATAATTAGATTATATATATGTGATAGAGTTTGGATGTGCCTATGACTCTATTTTTATTTATCATAATCAGTTTAGCATTATCTAATTCAAAAAGGAATAAGAATTTTATTAGGGTTATGGCTTTGGAAAACCTATATATAAATGGAATTAGAAAACCTATTTGAGGTTGCTAAAATTGATTGCAAAATTTTGGTTTACCTATCAAAATTCTCTTCTTCCATTTTATCTTTCTCGGTATCTCTAAGGGCCTTTTAGATTGTGGATTCATTCTCTTTTTTCCGGCATAATAGCTTCTTATTAAAGACCTAGCCAATGATGCAAAAATAAAAGATCTTATGTTTTCGCTTTATCAAAGGTTTCTACACTACAAGAGGTAAATTTGTTTCATTTCTTTTATTAAATTAATATATATTTGTGCGCTAGATTCCTAACATTGGTATCAGAGCCTTTGTTTTTGCATTCTAGCATGCGTTATATTTGATCTCTAATTTATGTGTAAATTGGTAGATTCAAATAGGTTGTATGAACACTTATATAATTGTTATTTTCTGTGTTTTTAATATATTTTTATACTTTTTTCGTGTATGTGTACACTGAAAATTGGATAAAAAGTCCATAATGCTAAATTAAAAGTACAATTTTTTTTAATTTTAACCGCGTCATTGGATTCCCAGGCCCCAAAAAACCCCCACCGAAAAAGGTTATCAAAAAATGCCTCAGGGATGTGTGTGGTTTGCACTCACCACCTATACTATGCATGTGCTATAAGCCATGTGTCCATGCGCATAGCCACCTGTTAGAGTGACATGTTACTCTGACACATGGACCAATGAAGGCACAACACTTGGACCACTATGATGGTGCCACGTGTTAACACCATATATTAGGATTATGTGTCATCTTGACACATAGACTAATAAAGGGAGTGACACATGGACCACTATGGTGGTGCCACATGTTGGCACCACGTGTAAGGATGATATGTCATTCTAACATGTGGGCAAATGAGAGGTTGACACGTGGACCACTAAGGTAATATCACATGTCATACATATTGATCAGTGTTTAGCAAGTTTTCTAGAATGGCTAGTAATATAAAAAAATATAATTATAACCCCAAGAATATCGAACCCAAGAGAACATGGATTGCTAAGAATAATATCTATAATTAAGCTGAATCAATCTAAGATTATTTCCCAAGTTTATGAATTGAAGGCAAGAACTAAACTAAATTAACAATAAAAAAAATAAAACTAGACTAACATTAATTAAAAACAAGGCAATAACTAAAACACTTCTGCCAAAGGATCTATCCACCTCAATTTCTATTGTAATGTCTTGACTAAAATTAACAAAAGTAATTATGGAAAACCAGTAAAAATATATACAGATAACTTATTCAGAATATCATTTTAAGTATTAAATCCTTAATTTAGGAACAATCTAACACTTAGCATAAAAGATCCAATTTTAAACTCCTAAACCTTCATTAGACCCTCTCGAAAGAGAGATCTAAATCTAGCCCATTATCAATTCAAAATTTCTAAATTTAAATCAACTCATGAAAAATAAATTAATGGCTTAATTCTTAGAACACAACAATATATCAGCATGAGAAAAATAAGCTAAGAACATGCAAATCATTAATCATGAGTGAAATTGGCAATTAACCATTTATTCAATTCATCAATCATCAGCACAATCATAACTCAATACGAAAGTTAGCACAGGAATTAATAAATAACAACTCACATTGAAATTAAGCTCAAATTCAAGTCTTTATAGTAAAAGTATGAGGGTTCAAGTTTCCCTAAGTAAAAGAGAAGTAAACTACTTACTGATCATGATTAAGATGAAATAAAATTAAGATAAAAAGATACAAAACTCATGAAACTTCAAACTAGCTCTTGATGACTTCTCAGCATCTACAGTAGAGAGCTTGAATCTTTAAGTGAATTCAAAACTAAGCTAAGAAAAATTAAACCTAAACTAGGTTATAGAAATTAAAAAAACCCTTAAAAACCCTAAAAATTAACTAAAGGACTCCCTATATAATTATTGACTCTCCTACAAAATTTCATATCCCCCAATTTTGGTGTTTAGATGTTTCTTTATAGCTTGAAAAAAAGAAGTTTTGGTGGCTTCAGACTTCTTATTTCAACAACATAGAAGAGTTTCAATATGTGCTAGATTCTCTAGCTCGGTAGAGTGCCAAACCCACTCCACCGAGTGGCCTTGACTGCTTTTCCTCTTTAGGTGACTCAGTAAAGTGAGTTTTCACTTATCGAGTAGCCATTTGTTACTCTTCCTCTCTTTCAAACTTCACTCGCTAGAGTGAAGAATCACTCCACCAAGCAGCCAGTCTCTAGACTACTACGAATAAAACTTGACTCCTTAAAATACTACAAAAGCTGATTTTACTCTTTTGCCCTTATATTTTCTCCTTTTCTTCAACTATACTCCTAAAAACACCAAATAAAACAATTAGGCTCATAAAAACATTAACTTATAAATTAAATACTAAATTAACCAAATTAACACTAAATTAACAAAATAAACATACTAAATAAACACTAATAATATAATATAATTCACACTTATCACATACGTGTCATCTATTAACATATGACCCATTCAAGGTCTGCTAGGTGGCTGATTGTGGTTATGCCACATGGCATATGTTTATCCACTTGGTTGCCACATGGACACCACGTAAACCAATTGGTGACTACCACATGTCAGGTTGAGATCTGATATAGTGACACGTGGCCTATAGGGTCTTGCCACATGGCAATAGCCCTCAGTCGGTACTTATTTATGCATGTTGCATGTAGGCACATAAATCCCATCTTTATCAATGCGAGTGCTCTTCCGGCTACCAAATAAGCTTAAAATTTTTTTAACTAATTTTCTCATTTTTTTAATTTTTTTGTCATTTTTTGAAAATTTATTGTTGACCAAAAAACTATTTTTGGATTTTTTCCAAATAAAATTATTTTAAAAATTTGTTGAAAATATATTTTCTGCTTTCTTAAATTTTCAAATTTGTTTGAAAATTATTTATGTGAATATGTCCTTATGTTTTATTGAGATGAGTTTCAATCATATGTGATTTGTACATAAGAGTACTAACTGTTTATTTTCTATTATAAGTAACAAAAATGATGATGATAAAGACTCCTAGATGTCTATGGACTCCTCATGACATTGCAAAAGCTAATGCAAAAGTACGAAAGGTTTGCAAGATGAAGATGCATAAAAAAACTTGATGATAGGACCTTGATTAAGGTGATGAATAACTCTTTTGATCACCATCCAAATCTAAAAAACTTGATGGTTGATGCCTAAAATATAGGAGATGGAATTTATAAAGAAATTCATTATCCATTTTTGTTTAAGGTGATAAAAAAAGGGAGTGTTAAGGAGCAACACTAAATCAGCGATGGTGCTTAGGAGTAGATGTAGTATGTATCATCCATGGCTTCATGATCAAGTTCATAGGATTCCTTATCAGTTATTGAGGATGGTTAAAGATTCATTTCCTGTGATAAGGCTAATTTTGGGACGTACTAAATTTCCTGAGTAGTTGGTATAAGTGACAATTTTTTTTATTAAAGAATTTTTGGGATAGGATTTATGTTTCTTATTGTTATTTTAAGACAAGTATATCTTATTTTATTTTATTTTTGGGAATTATTGGATGCTTATTTTTATTGATTAAATAAATACTTTTATTTTTCGATATTATGTTGGCATTTAACATTTATTATAAATATATTTATTTTATTGCTAATTGCCTTGCAATATTTTATGAGTAAAATGATTAGATGATAAATGATTTAAGACTTAGTTTATCAAATCAATAATATCCTTTGTGAAGTTTAAAAACTTAATAACCAACAATTCAGATTTACTATGCATAAAATTTTAACCTATAAGGTTAGATATTAGGACTTAGAGGGTAACTGGATACTATAAGTAATCTTTTCAAATTAGGACCTAATAGAAAATACTATTAAGTTGTTATTTCAATTACATAGTAAATAACATGTGTTGCCTGATTCTCATTTAATAATGAGCAATTTTATTCCATTAGAGATCAAAGAATCTAAAATGGCCACTGCTTTTTAATCAATTGTTGCCGAACTAAATAAAGATATAAAACGAAATGGTGATCATTATGAGATCGAGAGTATGAAAATCCAATATATGCTTAAAGGGCAAGAGGCTCTAGAACCTTTAAGTTTGGTTATGGTTCAACCTAAGGATGACAACACTACCTAGTATAGGCTAGATCAAGATGATTATAAGGCTTGGAAAAAGAAAAATACCATTTTTTGCATCACCTTATTGAGTGTAATAGATGATGACATCACTAGGCAATTTCACAAGTATTAAAATGCAAAAAATCTATGAATCGCTTTGCAAGAAAAATTTAGAGGTGTATCTTTGACCAAGTTACAATCATTGACGATCAAATTTGATACTTATTAGAAGAAGTCTGGTCATAGGATGTGAAAACATCTGAGATAGATGGAAAATATAATATTTAAGCTTAGAAAGGCTAGTCATAAGTTGATCGATAAGCAACAAGTTATCATCCACTCTTTAATCAGGAGTTAAGAGCATATGAAGTTACAACTAACTTATATGGATATAATAAAGACATTTGGGGATGTTGTTCATCATCTAAAACTTAAAGAAGACCATTTAGCATTGTTTAAGATCAATGCCAAAGTGATATGGCACAGTCCTATTCTGGTGGAACGAGTTCCAACAAAAATAAGAGAAAAAGGTTTAAAAATCAGGTAAAGACAAGGCTATAAAACCTTAGAAGTAAAAAATGAGATAGAATGCTAATAGGTCCAAAGGTAAGATGAAATTCAACATTTCAAGAATGAAGTGCTTCAATTGCCAACATAAAGGACACTATACAAAAGATTGCACTATGCCCTTACAAGTACACTATTCTAACTTGAGAGTTAGTGAAATTTATGTATCTAGTTCTATATTGCTAATTGATTTTCATCCAACAAATCATGTGATAAGGGATCGAGAAGCCTTTGTCAAATTTTGATGATACCAAATGGAGCCACATAGATTTATGTGAGAAACAATGGCAGAGTGGCGGTTTAAAGGATTGGAGTGTGTAGATTAGTTTTGTTGAAGGCCAAACCCTACTTTTGCATGATGTATTTTATGCTCTAGAGATTCGTAATAATTTAGTTTCTATTTTAGCCTTAAAGAGACTTAGTTTTTATTTGCATTTTAAGGATGATAGTATGCATTTATGTTTTGATAATGTTTATTATCATTCTGATTTTATTTCAAACAATTTTATTATTATAGATATTGATCCTGATTACTCGAATAATATTAGTTTTTCTTTAATCTCTTCTTCTAATTCACATAGTTATAAGAATAATATGAAATTGTGGTATGCTAGGTTAAATCACATTAGGCAAGATCGAATGAGTCAGTTAGCAAAAGTAGATTTATTAGGTAACCTTAATGAAATTGATTTACCTACTTGTGAGCATTGCCTAAACAGAACTAGTTAAAAAATCATTTAGAAAAAGAACTAGGGCTGAATTTCCATTGCTATCAATCAATTTTGATGTTTATGGTCTAATGAATATGAGGGCAAGGTATGAGGCCTACTATTTCATCACATTTATAAATGACGATACTAGATATAGTCATGTCTACTTGATTTCCCACAAGTCAAAAGCATTAAGTTGCTTAAAAAGTTATATAAACTCAGTTGAAAATTAATTAGACAGGAAAATCAAAGCTTTAAGAACAAAAAGAAGTCAAGAATATCTTTTGGATAAATTTAAAGCTTTATGTGATAAAAAAGGGAATTGAGCATCAGTTGTCATTCCTAAACTCCATAAAAAATAGTGTTACTGAAAGGAGAAATATAACTCCCCTAGATATGGTAAAATCTATGATGGCCAAAGAAAAGTTACCAGTCTTCTATTGGGGAGATACACTATTGAATGCTACATATATTCTAAATCGTGTACCCTCTAAATCTGTCACTACCACTCTTTATAAGTTGTATACAAGTTAACAACCTAACCTTAGCCATTTGTGACCTTAGGGTTGTGCTACTTACATCCATAATACCTCTAGTAAATATTGTAAAGTAGGACCAAAAGGTAAAAAGAGTATCTTTTGTGAGATATTCTGAAGTATCAAAAGGATATGTGTTCATGGGTGAGCAAGAAAATGGCTCAGTGATATAAATTAAATCACAAGATGTCATGTTCTTGGAATATGAATTTCCAAAGTTAGCCAAAGTGAATCAAGATTTCACTTTATATAAGACTCAAGAAGATGAACTATCACGATCACTCCATCTAAGTGGGAGGGAATTAAAGGAAGAAAGCCATGGCCTTCCTTCTCTAAACAATCCGGATGTTTGAGATCTTTACTTCAGTGGGAGTATTTCTAACTCCAATAGGAGTATAGACCTTGACCCAGTGGGAGCATTCTAAATTATAATGAATATATGTGACATGTTTATCAAGAGATGGCTTCAACGAAGCCCTTTTAGTTACCCCATAAAATGAAAAAAAAAGCCTAAAAATATATAAAAGTCTTTTTCATGCCCAGCTAAAGCAAAATGGATTAAAATAATGGAAAAATAAATATGATATATGAGATTAAACCATGTTTGAAAATTGGATGATCTACTAAAAGGATGCAAATTAATTAGAAATAAGTGAATTCCCAAGGTAAAGCAAAAAAGCTTGTGGAAGTATCGAAAGATATAAGGCCATGCTAGTCTCTAAGGGCTTTACACAATAGGAAATGATTGACTATGAGGAGACTTTCTCACCTGCTGTAAGATTGACATCTATAAGGTTAATTTTAGCCATAGTGGCTAGTTTGGATTTATAACTACATCAAATGGATATAAATAATGCTTTACTCAATGGAGGATTAGATGAAGAAATCTAATGAAAAACCTATAGATTTTATTAAAAAAGTTCATGAACAAAAGGTTTGCCAATTGAAAAGATCAAATTATGGCTTTAAACAGTTTTCAAGATAATGGTATTTGAGATTTCATGAAACAACTATGTGAAATGGGTTTAATATGATTAATGAAGTCCATTGTGTTTATAGCAAAAACTTTATTAATAAATTTGCCATTTTGACATTGTATGTAGACGACATACTAATACTAGAAAATGACAAAGAGTACATAAATGAACTTAAAGATTGGTTGTCCTCCAACTTTGAATTGAAAGATATGGGTCAAGTAAACTACATTCTTGGAGTTAAGATTTCAAGAGATCGTTTCAGAAGGTTGTTATCTCTTTCACAAGAGATATATATTAACAAAGTCCTTGAATGATTCAATATGTAAAATTGCAAACGCATTGATAACCCCATTGCCAAGAATAAGTTTTTTAGTAAGAGTAGTATCTTGAAGTGCCAAACACATAAGGAACATTCCATATACAACTGCTATGGGTAGTCTAATGTATGTAATGTTGTATACAAGCCCTGATATATGCTATGCAGTAGGTATAATAAGTACATATTAGTCCAATCCAGGCGAAGCACATTGAAAAGTAGTGAAAAAGATACTTAGATACCTCAAAGGTACCATATATTATTCTCTATGTTATTAAGGTAAAGACATATAATTGAAAGAATACACAGATGCTGATTGGGGAGGAGATATGGATGAGAGGAAATCAACTTCAGGATTCATTTTCTTCATCGACAAATATGCCATCTCATAAAGTAAAAAGAAACAAATATGTATAGCCCTATCAATAATAGAAGCTGAATTTATCGCTTTCTCAGCTACAATATAAGAATCAATTTGGCTAAAAATTTTTATGGATAATTTAAAAGTAACTGCTTTAGAGGAACCAATGACAGTCAGTCATTGATAGCTTATATCAAAAATCCAAAAGTTTATAGTAAAATTAAGCATATCGTTATTAAGTATCATTACACAAAAGATATTATTGCACAAAGAGAAGTGAACTTACAATTCCATGCAAGATATGATAGCAGATCCATTAACTGAACCTATATCGAGAGATGTGTTTAAGAGACATATTATATCTCAGGGGTTGCGTAGGATTTGAGTTGTACTATTTTCTTATGTAATCACTTAATGTTATTACTTATGAATAATAATTAAGTTCTTATTGCCAATACATGAGTATGAATATTTAACGTATGAATATTTATTGTTATTGATTATGAGATTGACCATGTTGCATAGAGAAGTAACTCACTCACATAGGTGTTTATCTTAATTTTGCCAATGAATTGATAAAAACTAAGATGAGGAAAAATTTTGAACATATGACAAAGCTCGAAAGCATATTTAAAATAAAGTGCCATTTTGCAGAAAAAATACAAATTAATCTTGTTAAGGTGCAAGATAAAGATATATATGATATTGTATGCTTTGGACTATGATCCAAATTTGGATTATGAGTGATCTCATGGTGAGCTAAACATAACTACCATATTTTTTCCAAAAGCCAAAAGTAGTACTAAAGTAGGAAGACTAAAGTTAGATACTTTGGTACGTCGTAACCTTATGTTTCTATATGATGTTGAAATATATTTTACAAGACATGAACTCTTTAAAGGGAAGGAAAGAATATCATAACACATGTTTCATACTATGTGTGCTTAATTGACCAAGGGATGGGAATTTTATAAATAAATGATCTCAACTTTCCCTAGTGTGAGACCTTATTAAGTAGCAACCCCTAGAGCCCTTAACTTATCCCTAAAGTATGATTCATTGTGGCTAGCCTAGTTAGTCTCCAAGAGATCATGAGATAAATTCGGCCTAATGGATCTAACTAGAAAATAACATGAATTATGATGGATGGCATATAGTAAGAGAGAAAGATAGCCTTTTCATCACATTTAATTTTTTTGTGGGTCACTGGCACGCCTATTGTAGTCTCTATAAGTAGAAATATAATTGTAAACACGAAAATTGTTATATGAGATCATGAGTTAAAATAGTAAATGTGAGAAGTCAATCTAAGGCTAGGTATACGTGATAAAGAGGATCTTATTTTTGAGATGTAATATTTTCCTAACAAGTGGGTAGCACTAGTGTTCTCAATGTATGCTGGTCACACGGTATATCTACCTATATGACTTGAGATATTGACTGAAAAATAATTTGTCATGTACCAATTGGAGATAATAGAGTTTAGGTGTATCCATAACTTTGTTTGTATTTATCATAATCAATTTAGAATTATATATTCCTAATTTGAAAAGAAATAAGAATTTTACTAGAGTTATGGCTCTGTAAAAGATATATATAAAGGGGATAAGAAAACCTATTTAAAGTACTAAAACTTCTCGCAAAATTTTAGTTTGCGTATAAAAATTCTTTTCTCCTATTTTATCTTTCTCAATATCTTCAAAGGACTTTTATACTATAAATTTATTATCTTTTTTTCCAATGTAATAACTTGTGGTTAAAGATCTAGCTAGTAATGCAAAAAATAAAAGATCCAGTACTTTCGCTTTTTTAAAAGTTTTCGAACTATAAGAATTAAATATGTTTTCTCTCGTTTATTGAATTAATGTAGATTTGTGTGCTAGATCCATAACAATATGTATAATATTTGTTAATAGATATTAAAATAATTTTTAAAAAGTAAATAATAAAAATTAATAATAATTTCTAAATTTTAAAAAACTAAATATTAGTAGTACACAATTTTACCATTGCACATTTAGGATCCAAAATGTTGAATGTGTCTTAGGATTAAAAAATTAAAAAACTATAAACCACAAAAGTTGGTTTTTTCAGTTTCCTTTTTATTTCTCTACAAAAAAATAAATAAATAATAAAATTGCTCGTTTGGATCCTATTCTTCTCCATGTCGTCAATCTCTTCCACCTAATCCATTCCATTCACTTCGTTCTTTCCACACATACTGATTTTGAGATGAAATTTCAAAGTCGAAGCTCTTTTAATCTTTTCAACATAGAAAAAAATGGCGATAAGAAAGAAAAAGAAGCCAAGACTGAAGAAAAACTAAATCTAATGGAGGGGGGTTGTATAGAAATGGATCTAACAAGTGATTGTTATTGATTTATTGATTATTTATGTTTTTTGCACCCAAAACACCACACGAAAGAGGCGCCAGCTGTAAACTAAGGGTGCGTTCATTATCGTTGCGGTTTCTGCATTTTTATTTTTTTTAAAGAAAAAAATAAAAACGTGTTTGGCAGGGACAATTGAATTTTTGTTTCTGTGAAATTGTTAGGAAGTATTTTCCTAAACATAAACGAAATTTAGAAATCTACAAAAGATGGATTTTAGAAATCTTTATCACTTTGTTCTTCTTTTTCTTTTATTGGAGCCTGGATTACCGCCGTCTCCTTAATTCTTGAGTTTCGCTACTGCCGCCATCCACTTTTTTAGCTCCACCGCCGCCTGTAGTTGTGAAGAAAGAAAGGTTAGTTCTTTTTCTCTTTACTGCTCTGAGTATTGAATTTTTTTGGGTGTGTTTGATGCATTTGGAATTTTTTTGGGTTTTTCGATTCTGGTTGTAATTTGCTGAATTTGATCAGGGATTGGTGTTCTCATGCCTTACTTGTATACTTCCCCTTGAATTTCCCATGTTATTTGAAGTACACCTGGTTCTTGTAACCAATTCTTGTGTAAATACCCATGATGATCGTAGATGCTCTGTTCATCCAAGCGAAAGTCAAACTTGGTGTAAAAACAAAGGAAAACACATTTAAAAATAGAGGAATTCATGAACCTGTCAATCTACACAAAACCAGAAAAGTTCATTTTTTTCATGAACAATCTCAGTTGTTTCTTCAATTCAACCCGTAGAATGAGGTAAAGGAGCTTTCTTGTTCTTGGATTTTCTCTCTCTCTCTCTCTCTCTCTAATTTATTTGCTGCAGTAGAATTCAGCTCATCTGTATCTCTCTTATTAGTTCCTCTTTTCTTACCTGTCTTAGCAACTTGGTCTCATATTATGGGTAAAGTAAGGATTTTTCTATAGCTATCACTCATTGTTTTTCTTCCTTTAGTGGCTAGCTACCATCTCACAAAAGGTATAATCACTGGCTCATTGTTAATTCTGCTCTTTTCAATTTTTGATGTCAGTGGTAGAATTTCAATTTTGGCTGGCCAATTTGGATTTTCTCGCAAAATTTTTGAATTTTGGATCAGTGGCCAACTACACAATAAACTTGGATAGTTCCCTCCTACACAATAAATCGAACACCTGATTTGTAGATGCTAATGCTCCTCTAAGATCCTTAGGAGTAATCTCAGCTATGAACACCAGTACCTATTCAAATTAGAGAGAGAGAAGATTTTTTAAATTCCATATTTGCTTGTCCTAAGCTAAGTTAATGTGAAGATACATAGAAACAAAAGCATACCACATAAGAAATAATACCAATGCTGTATCCTGTTAAAAACCTTCCAAATTCCAGTAACAGAGCTTCCTGCCAAAAACAGAGCACATTAAAGAATAAACATCAATTTATCGAAGACTTAATCATGAAATGCAGAAAATGTCACGAACCTGGGCTAAGAAGATTGCAACCCATCCTGCTATGCATATAATGGATGACATTCTCATGGCCTACAACAACGAGAAATCCGAGTTTCAAGCAAGACCAATCTAATAAGCTTTTAACTTAATGGTACCGGTAGTGTCAGGATTGCATACCCCTTTCCGACCTAAGAAATCAGCATTTCTTATTGATCGGTCTCTTTTTCTCCAATAAATGGTTGCGACAAGCTGCCATTACCGTTCTCTGATATGGCCATTTCTTTGATTCTTTGTATCAATATTTCTCAAAATTAATACCTTCAAGAAAAACACCGATAAGCAATCACTTAGCCATTGCAATTTAAAGACTGTACGCAAAGGAGAAAGAATAAATAAAATGTCTGTATAGACATAAAGACATTACAGCCAAAAGAAGCTATGCACATGTACCTTGTATTACTATTCAAATGTTTTTTTGGGGTATTATTAATTTACGTGAAGCTATGAAAATGCTGATGCCATTGTAATGATCCTTTTTACTACTTATATATAGATTACCATATTTAGTTTCATCTTAATTTTATCTATTTCTTATGTGGTTATTAATTATCTGAAGAAGATAATATTGCAACACAAAAAATAATAAAAAGAACAAGAATAGTTATCTCCTAAGATCCTTCAAATTCAATTTTTAAAGTTTTGTTTGGTATGTCAAGGTCAGTAAATCCAAGTGGATATATATTATATTATAGATATATTTAGTAGAAAAACTTATATTTATTCAGCAACTTAATGTTCACTAAAAATCTGCTATTTTTTCCCAATTCACATGTAGACATTTATTAGGAAGTTGTTATTAATGTAATGGAAGTTGTTATGGAAATTGTGTTAAAAAGGCGAGCAGACAATAATATTCTACTTTTTGGCAATGTATAATTCCAGGTTTCATGACATTGGATCCATATAGCGAGTTTAAATATAGAAATTAAAACTGGAGAATTTCTGTGCTGTCCATGTACGGTCTGTGTTTGGCTTCAACTTCGCTAGATAAGTTTTTATTTGGATATCTTTGAACTGTAGACTTTGTTCATATATGGGCAATGATTTAGCATCCTGCATTTTGTCTATCGTTTCCATATTACAATGCATATGCTGTTATATAGAAATTATACTTCTTTGGCATAAGAGAATATCAATTCTCTAACAAGCCTAGGCCTTGCAATCGATTGAAATTGAATAAATATTCATTAACTTTATTAACTTGTTTGAGAATTCTTGCTAATACCACTTGCAATTATTATGGCTAGCATATTAATTATTAGATTATGAGCCACTTATAATCTAATGTAAATTAAATATAAATTAAAGATTATTGACATTGAGATGTTTTATTTAGATGGAGACGTTAGATCAAGAAGTTTATTTAGATGGTAGTAACACTATTGAGGTTGAACATGATGGAGCAATTTGGTCTCCACAAGTTGAAGATTATTTTATAACATTAATGGTTGAAGAAGTGAACAATGGAAATCGAAAAACAACTACCCTCACTAAAATTACATGGGCACGAATCAAAGATCTTATGAAAAAAAAGACCAATCGAGAGTATAGTCTAATTCAATTCAAGAATAAGTTTAATAGTCTCAAAAGCCGATGGAAGCATTTCAATAATTTATTGAAAGAGACAAGAATTGGATATAACTCAATGACTGGTCAAGTTATTGCAAGTGATGATGTGTGGCAAAAATTATACAAGGTATATTTCTATATTAATGAATTTATTTATTAATTATTATACGTAATGTATAATTAATATTATGATTCATTTTTAGAATAATATATATACATAAATATATTTTTTGCTTATAGGTGAATAAGATGGCAAGAAAATTTAGAAAAGAAGGTGGTAAGGAATACGGAAAGTTGTGCATTATTTATGGTGATACAATTGCTACCGGAGTTCATTCTCATCCTTCTACTAAAATCCCTTCTATTAGTGAAGATGAAAACAATAATAAAGAATTTGAAAGTTCTGATGAAGAGGGTGAAAATGCAAACAAAAAGAAAAGGTTGAAGAAAAAAAATGATGAAGAATCTAATAGTAAAAAAAAAAAGAGAATTGTTTCAAAATGCAATGGCTCAAGCATTGATCAATATTGGAGAAAGTTCAAAGAAAAAAGTAGAATTTTTAGAGAAGCAAATGAATTCAGGAACAACATTCTCCTCAGTTGATAATTCAGGTGGTAATTTTAGAACACAATCAAGTGATGATAAAGAATTAATCCTTAAATGTCTTGAAGCATTGCAAAACCTTGACGGAATAGATGGATTGTCTTTTGCAAAAGCTGTTATACTTATCCATGATGATTCAATATGGAGGAAAATGTTTTTGGCCATGTCGAAAGAAAGAAAGAAAGATTGAGTTTTGAATATCCAAATTTGATTTCTTATTATTACCTTTTTGCATTCTTTTGGATTGTTATCTTATGAATTATTCTTTTGGTTTGTTATGTTTTGAGTTATACAAATTTATTATTTGATGTTGGATTTGTTTAATTGACATTGAAGATTTGGTTATTATTAGAAATAGTTGAAATATATTTCTTTTATTTTATTATTCACATACATTATTTTTAATGATATTTTGGATCAATTATTTTTATTTTTGGCAAGAATATGGATTTGGATTATTTTTTTTCTGATTCTAATGAGGAAATCAAACAATTTTTGACGATATTTGTGAACTATAAGTACAATTTTATGTTCAATGATAAACCTAAACCTCAAAAAATTTCAAAATTGACAGGTCACGAATGGATGGTTGAGGTATTAAATGGTCATCCAATGACATGCTATGATTTATTTCGGATGGATAAAAATATTTTTATTAGTTTATGTGAGGAATTAAAAGGTAGAACAACATTGAAAAATTCCAAGTTTTTAACAGTGCAAGAACAATTGGCAATTTTTCTTCTTATCATTTGTCAAAATGATCGATAAAGATTTGTAGCAGATCGTTTTCAACATTCAAGAGACACGATCTCTAAACATTTTCGAAATGTGCTATATGCCATTTGTGCAATTG
This sequence comes from Excoecaria agallocha, assembly GCA_037975025.1. Taxonomy (NCBI): domain Eukaryota; kingdom Viridiplantae; phylum Streptophyta; class Magnoliopsida; order Malpighiales; family Euphorbiaceae; genus Excoecaria; species Excoecaria agallocha. Next base: position 67,275 of record JBBPFJ010000235.1, read on the forward strand.
CTAAACATGTGATTGTTCCTCCATCGTTTGATGAAACACCTTCAGAGATAAAAAATAATCCGAAGTACTATCCATTTTTCAAGGTAATGAAAAGTTTTAATATGTTTTTTTATATAATTATAGTCTATTGCTTATTAATTGTTATTTTTAATAACAAAATTGTATCGGAGCTATAGATGGTACACATATTTCTGCACGAATTCCAGTCAGTCAATAAATTTCATACCGTGGGAAGAAAACAGTCCCTACGCAGAATATCATGTGTGCTTGCTCATTTGATATGCGATTTACATTCGTCATGACTGGTTGGGAAGGAACAGCAAATGATTCAAGAATTTTTTTAGAATGTATTTCGAATCCAGCAAATAAATTTTCTATGCCTACACGAGGTAAATATTATCTAGTTGATTCAGGATATGCTAATATGCCTGGATTTCTTAGTCTGTACCGTGAAGAACGTTATCATTTACGTGATTACAGAGAAGGATCAAATCCACAAGGTCCAGAAGAATTATTTAATTATATGCTACGTGATTACAGAGAAGGATCAAATCCACAAGGTCCAGAAGAATTATTTAATTATATGCATTTTTCATTACGCAATGTTATAGAACGTTGTTTTGGAGTTTTGAAGGCACGTTTTCCCATCCTTAGAGATATGCCCCCATATAACATAAAATGGCAAAAATATATACTTCTTGCATGTTGTGTGATTCATAACTTTATTAGAATGAACGGAAGTATAAACTTTTTATTTGTAGAATATGCAAATGAAAGTATTGTTCTTGGAGATGATCAAAAAAATAACGAAGCCAGTACTTCAGAGTTGCGGGAAACTATTGACATAAATGCAAGTCAATTTCGTCAAATGAACAATACTCAAGATGGAATAGCACAGAGATTGTGGTTGAATTATAATAATTGATATTTATATTATTTTTTAAGAATTATTGATTTTTGTTGTTATGATGAATTCTTTTAATAGCAATAAATTTTAAGTTTTGAATTTTATTAAATATTTATTATCCAATATTAATAATTAGATGATATGTAATATCTATTTATGGGTATTAGAAACATTATCATTAAAAATTATGATATTGTTTTTAAATTTACAAAACAGTTTTTGAAAAATGAATAACGGAAACTAAAAATAGTTTTTGGATTTTAAAAAATAAAAAATAAAAAACGTTACCAAACGCACCCTAAGGAAACTGCCGACGCATAGATTTTCGTCAACACCTTATGCTCGTCACTCACAAAATCAGATACAACGTGGTCGTTGCCTCTCCAAGCTCGCAGATCCTCCTTTTTGTCTAATTTCTGGCGATGCCAACCTAATCTTCCCTCCGTTCTTCTCCAAATCGCAACCCATCAATACACTTCAATCTAATTCTCATAATTTTACTTCTCAATATGCAATATTTGTCTCTAATCAAATCTCCAAATCTGTAATCCTGCAATTTCCCATCCTACAATATAGGCAAAGATCTCTTTTTTCAAAATTTTCACATTCGAATTTTATTAAATTGGTAATTGATAAAATTAGCTTCAAAAGCTTGCAGATGAGCTGTCCCTCCGAGGATAAGGATTGGAGCACATATGGCTTCCTCACCAAGGACACGTGCAAGAAGGTAAGACATAGAAAAAGCCAAGTTTATCGACAATTTTATAAGTGCTTTTGCATTAAAAAAGTGGCCTAGTTTTCCAATACTTAAGGTTTTGATTTTCAAATAATCAAAATCCGAAAAGCACATCTATACCGAACAAAAGCCTAAAAAGTTGGGCGCTTGGTGATATAATTTGCCTACATGTATCCTTTTCGGATTTCCTAATATTCAAGACTACTTGCCTTTTATATTTGGTCTCTATTACTATGTCGTGAACATTAGCTGTGCATAGGTTTCTTATATTCAAAAGAAAAAAAAAATTGATTAATATGTATAAGAATAGACGTGGACTACAGACATCCATACGAGTCCGCATACGACCCGCAATTACGCACATATATATTTTATATGAAAGAAATACGTAACAAAAGTAAAATTATACATGGATAGTAAGATCGATCATGAATCAGGAGTACATGTCCATATTTCCACATTTGAAAAAATCATCACCAACTAGGGGAAATATGAAAATCACAGTCCAATTTGCTTCCAATAGTTAGCAAACGCAAACACAACCAGCAATTAGGCAGTACCTATATTTATCCAACAATGACCTGTTGTTGGCAAATAAGATCAATTTTCCCTAGCCACATCAGCTGAAACTTCCAATTCCTGTACGCTAGCATGAGAAACGAGCCTCTCAACTAGGACTTTGGTCACATCACGACGTATTCCAATATCAGAAACCAACCTACTGACACAATACATGCCACAACCAACAAATGTAAGTCCACTGATGCTCGTTGTCAGAAACCGAAGCGGGGAAGAAACAATAGTACTGACAGCTGCGAATAAGGATGCTGCCTGCCCGCTTCGACCTACACTTAAGCTTGTGAATACAAGAAGACCCGTCTTGCAGTATATTGCAAAATCTTCGCAGTTGTTCTTGAAAATGTTATAGACACCAAAACCATTTTCAAGGAGGAAATTAGCACGATGAAGGACATCCTCTGTTGGATCAGAAGCAGCAAGCGTGCAGGTTCCTCCCCTAGCTTTGGCAAGAAACAAAGCTGGTGACACACCATATGCAAAGAGGTACAGATCTCCACCCCAAAGGAAACAGTCTAAACAGGATGAGATGACACCGTCAACTCTTGATTGATCACCACAGTTTGGGCATGGATTCTCTGTAGAATCAAAACGGGAAGAGCTAAAAATAATACGGTCAAACACAGTTCCGGTCCCAATTTCATGACCTGCTCCACGAGTGAAGTGGATCACTTTTCCATCACCAACATATATCCCTGGTGTCAAACCAGATGAAGGTTAGAGATTCTGAAAGCTTCAGTGCTACAATTGGGAATAGCATAAAAACATACCACAAGCCCAGCCTGTTCAGCGTGCCAGAATTAAATAACCAAAACATTTAGTATTACTAACTTGCGGAGAAAAATAAATTGGCAAAAAAAAAAAAAAAATTAAAGCACTTCCATTTATCAAAATGATCTCTCATGCCTGATAACTTTGCTCGATTTCATTCCACAAATTATCTCCCTAAAACTCTCCATCTCCACTCATGCAAACAGCATAAAAAACCTGAGCAGTTCCCTCTCAAGAGAATCCACAATCTTGTGCAAAAAATTGCTACAGAAAAACGCTAGCTAAAAGGTTGGCAGCTGGTTACTGATTTTATATTGTAAAAGACGGCAGAAAAGTGGGCTTAACATGGGATTAAATAGAGGACAAAAAAACAAACCAGTTAGACATTGAACTTAGGAGAGTTTAAGTTATTCTTCCAAGGAACAAGCTATTTAGTAACCTTCTAATGCATGCCAAACGACAGAAAAATCCACAAATCTATTGAACCTTCTATCCGGAATTATTATTGGCTGTTCTGCCACAAAGATTTGAGGTGAGCAAAGTACTAGAAAATTTCCCACCTTTCATGCAATGCTCATAAAGAGTGTCAACACACAGAAGTTACTCCGGCACCTTCAAAAACTTCGCTGGGCAGGTAATTTCCTATATTACTCGGTGCATATCTTATAAAGACAAGGGTGCAAATCCAGTCCTTCTTTGCTCTTTTCCCCGCTTGGTTTCATATATTTGTGTTCACATAAATAGCACTCAGTTGTTATCTATAGCATAATTTAGACAAACCATCTCAAGATATCTATTTAAGGAAAACATTCAGTGTGTGATCATATATCTATATCTTTTCTTGTTAATGAATTTTTAAACCCTTTTTCTGGAAAACAAAAATTGTATTGGAGAGCATCAGATGATACCAACAGGTATACAATAAGTGGCTCATCCAACTGGAGAATCTGACAGGTAATGAACACTTTGTTCATCAACAAAAGATTGCCAGTATACCAACAAATATGAAGTGTGCAACACGTATCTTTAACTTTGGAAAGAGACTCTTCCTCTCCTTCATAGGCTCTCATGCACTTTTCTCTATAGCACTCAAATGGCCAGGAAATTAGATATGAAGTACCACATGTCTATTTAGAAAAAGGAATGCAATTTCAAGTTCATAATTCTTTCTCCCCTCACTCTACCTCCACCCACGGAATGCCCATAAACAGATGAGCCTGCTCTGGTAGCTGTTCATCAAATTCCTTAAAGTTCAAACTAGTAGTCTAAGATTCTAAAGATCTTATTACATATCTTAACTCCTTACAAATTTCAAATTTCCAATGATCCCGATAACACTGTCGTGACGCCAATCCTATTCAGGTCCAATTTGATATCAAATGTGGCCTACAGACCACAAACAAGCAGCCATGCTGTATTTCCTAAAGACATGATACAAAAGGAGATAATTTTATCAGAATTTTGAAACAAATGGAGAGAGAAATGAAGAACTGCCAAAAGAATCCCAACCATGTAGAAATTAAACAGAAATAAACATAATATTATTCACCATCCACCGAATTATGATCATTGAACAAATTCTCAGTCACATTCAAATTTTCGGCGTAGATCAAGGACGCTTAAAGATTAAACAAATTGCAAAATATAAATTGAAAAATAAAATTGCATTTAAAATCAAACAGAAACAAGTAAGATTCGGACTACGATAATGGCATAAAATTATCTTAATTTAGAGAGATAGAGCAGACCGTGATGGGAGTAAATATAAGCGTGTCTCCAAGAGTAGATGTGATCTCCTGGTTTGAGCTGATCTCTGGTGATTTTATTTGAAAAGACTCCCATTTTTATCTTCTCCTCTCTTTGATTAATCCATTTTCACAAGTTTGAAATTTAAAGAGGGACACAGATGCCGAGAGTTTACTTCGCCTGTAAGTCGTAACCATGGAGTGCAAGTTGGGGAATATACTATTCGAATTTAAGCGTGTAGTTTATGCCATTTCATTTTCAATAGTTTGTGTTAATTCCTTAAATTTTTCTTACCAAAAAAAAGTTACATTTTTTTTTTTCGAAATGAAGAGAGTTTTCATTTCATTAATGGAAACCAGCTTCAAGAGCTGCACACAGCCAAGTTGGAGAAAAATCCAACCAAACATAAAGATCAGAAGATGGGCCCCGAGCTAACCTGTGGGCAACGGAATTTGCAGATCTTTTAGCAAAACCAAACTTTATATTTGAAGAATACGATATAATAACAATGTTATTAAAATCGGACTGAATAACGAATCGAAAAGCTCAAGGGTTCGTAGTTCGACCGGTTCATTAGAGTTTAACCAAATTTTTCCATTTTTTAAAAAATATATTATTTTTTAAGTTTTATATAAATATTATGAAAATATTACTATATAAAAAAATTAAAAATAATTTAGAAAAATATATTTATCATCAAACATTAACAATAAGATTATATTTTCAAGTCATTCAACATTTATAATAAAAATTTAAGATAAATATAGTAAAAAATTGTAAATTTTTAAAGAAATTCTTTAAATATAAATTATAAAATTTTATTTTATTCATAAAAAATTTATTAAATTGTTTGAATTTTAATTATTTTTTATTTATAATTTTATTTTATTTTTTTCCAGAAAAAAATATTGTATTAATATTTTGGACAAAAAGTTGGTTTTTCTAAAATTAAACCGGTTTTTTATTATTTAACTCGGTTTTATCCCGATTCAACCGGTTTTTGGCGGTTTAAAACAGTATTTTCCGATTTTTATTCAATCCAATTTTCATCCATTGAACTAATCGAACCAGCCAACGGTTCGCGATTAAATCAGTTCGATCGCCCGATCCGATCCGATTTTAATAACCATGGATAATACTAATACAATCATCCAAAATTAACCCCAGATCCGAACCATATTGAAACTTTGAGCACAAAGATTGAATTATGGTTTGCGAATCAAATTCAATAATGATTTGATGTAAATATTGTGACTTAATCCAACTTAACACTTCCCGAATAGCCAAACATTCTGCCACAATTAGAGAATTGGTAAAAGGCAAAGGACCTTGACCTACTGCCAAAAAGCAACCAATATCAGATCTCAAAACAAAGCCATAGCCTGCCTTACTCTCAGCATCAAACAAAGCTACATCCACATTGAGTTTCAACCAATTCAAAGGAGGAGTCTGCCACCTACAAGAGCCAACTACCGCTACATCTGCAACCCCAGCTTTCACTGGCAGTGAATTCTTTTTAGCCAATATAAACTCTTTCAGCATAGTAGATGCCTTGTGAATAATTCCACCCACTTGTTTACTCTTACCATTCCACACACAGTCATTCCTATTTTTCTGAATACACCAGCAAAGCATAAAAAGCCTCTAAACATTTATCAATTGAAAGGTTATCCATAATGAAAACTTCCTTACTCATAAATTGTTCCAGATTTTCTAATGGATACTCTTGCTTCCAGAATTTTTAGTCCTCCACCAAAAGGCATTAATCATATTCTCCAACTCATGACATAAACCAATAGGCAAAAAGAAGGTACCCATAGTATAATTAGGCAGAGATTGTACAACTGTCTTAATTAAAACCTCCTTCCAAGCCCTAGAGAGCAAAGTCTTATTCCACCCTTGCAAGCATTTATGAACCTTCTTCTTAATAAAGCTAAAAATTCAATTCCTATTCCTATTCACACAAAGGGGCATACCCAAATAAAATTCTTGATCAGTTCCTTTTTTAACTTGAAGAGTATCCAAAACTTGTTGCTTCACTAGTAGCTTCACATTTCTCCCAAAATAATGGATGAATTATTAAAATTTATATACTGTCTTGAAGCTTTTTTGTAACAATCAAATGCTTCTTGAAACCATTGAGTTTTAGTTTGACCAGCTCTAAAAAAGAAATAGATGTCATCTGCAAATAGAAGATGCAAAATCGATGGTCCACCCATGACTATTAATATTTTATGAATGAGCCCCTAATTCTCCATTCTATTGAGTAAAGTTGTCAACCTTTGGGCACAAATTATGAATAAATACGGAGATAGTGGATAACCCTATCTGAGTCCTCGCTCAGTGATGATTGGTTTAGAGACAAACTTATCATGAGTTACAAAGAACTTCACAAATGAGAAACACATCAACATCAACTTATTGCACTTCTCATGAAAGCCCATCTTCCTCATAACAATTCATCAGATATGTCCATTCCACGCGATCACATGCTTTGCTCATGTCAATCTTAAGGGCAGCATAGCCTATCTTCCCTTGTATTTTCCTTCTCAATGTATGAAGAATCTCAAAGGCAGCAAGCACGTTATCAGTGATGAGGCGGCTACCCACAAAAGCACTTTGGTTTTCAACAATCACCTGAGGTAAAAACACACTTCAATCTATTTGCTAACATATTAGCCACAAACCTTATAAAGGACATTACATAGAGAAATGGGTCTAAGGTCAGAGATAGCTTAAGGACTTCTCTTCTTCGAAATGAGAATAATTGCCATGTCATTCAACCCCTGCGGTATAGAACCACTATGAATAATTTGAACACATAATTTTGATACATCTGCTCCAACAATATCGCAACAATGTTGATAAAAAGTTGGGTTGAAGCCATCAATCCCATGAGATTTATTTGGATGCATGGCAAAGAGGGCACTCTTGATTTCATCCACTGAGAAAGATGCAAGGAGACGACTATTCTGTCTCAGAGATGGATGGAGTAATAATATCGATAATATTTTCATCCTCAGTGTCTTGAGACATAAAAATATTACGAAAGTACTTTGTTATATGGTTTCCTAAACCCGTACTCCAGTCAAAACTTCTTCCATCAACATCTTTAAGCATAGCAATTTTGTTCTTCCTTTTCCTTTTGGAAGCATAAGCATAAGCATAAGCATGACTTAGGAAATTTTTTTCTTGATCAAACTTTAACAAGACTTTTGACCAACCTTTGTTGTATTATATCCTTTGCAAGCCCTTTTGAGCCTAATTAAGCATGCTAAATTTATATCTTTGATTGATTACAATTGCATTATTTTCCCTCAAGCCTACAAAGCCTTTGTCTTAACTTTTGAGAATTAGCCATTCCAGGAGTAGTGGGATAAAATTTTCTTGGGAAATTCAAGTGAGAAAAAGGTTGTGTGATGCGTGACAAACTATATACCCTAGTCTCTAATACTTAGTATAGTGTGAGAAGGTGTTGAACACATGGAATCTTGGAAAAATTTTATATTAATTGAATAGTTACTTAGATGGATAGGAAATAATTAAAATGAAGTTGATTTATTCTAATTGTCCTAAATGCTACAAATAAAAATATATTCTAATTTAATTGTTAAATAAAAAAACTAGATTTTAATTACATGCATTAAAATTAAAAACAAGAATCAACTAAGAACTATAGTCATTGATAAATACATTCATACGTAAATTGATTAGAGAATTTGACCAAGGATCTTTAAAAACAACTCTCATTGTCAATTAAATGCATTCTTATTTAGAGTCTATAAGCATTCTCATGTCTTCATAGAGATAAATAAAAACAATTAAGTTCTATGTCAATTCTTTAATCCCTCAAAGTGAAATCCTTATCTCTAAGTAATTTTCAAATCTTTAAGTAGAATCAATTATATTTCCACCAAAATATCCTAATTCTCATTGTAAACAATTTAATTAATAAGTTACATATAGTGATCAAATATATATAACACAATCAAATACTCAATTGAATCTAAGTAAATCATGTATTAACAAATAAATGTAGTTCTTAAAATAATTTCATGTTTGCAACTCTAATACATAGAGACTTAGCCAAAATACATTTTAAATGATAACAACATTGAGTTATAAAACATCAAGAAAATTAAGAAAGGAAGAAGATATGATGTTGATGAATCCTTCAATGGTCTTTAGAAAGCAACTTTAATTTAACTTAAAACTACAATAATGGAGGAATTATAATCTAAACACACCATTAACATGCCAATTCAATTTAGATTCATATTTTAATATTTTTAAGCATGCAAATAATCAAATACAACATTTAAACATATTTATTTCAATAAATTTCACATGATTCTGGTAATGACAATTTTAGAGAGAGAAAATAAACATAGAGATAGAAAGCCTAGAATATTATCCTTAATAGATATTTTGATTCTTAAATTCTTATAATCTAGATCTCCACTTTGATTTGATTCTTTGTTTTCAGAAAAATCAATGAGAATTATATGTCTTTATGTGTTTGGATCAAAGAAATTGTTAGAGAATAAGAATCTTAGAGAGAGAGAAATTGATTTTTTACTTTAAAATTTTGCTCTGTAAAAATGATTCCCCCCCTTTCAAAATCCTAGAATTTTAGATTTTATACTTGGGTTGGAGTTGGAGTTGGTTTCCAACTCTAACTTCCCAAATCTAGAGGAAAATCCCCTGAAAAACTGGAAAAATCCCTTTTGAATTATATCTTCCTATTTCGAATTCTAAAAACATGGAAATTATGGAATTCAACCCACGAATAGGTATGCCTTATTAAGAGATGATAGTCCTTTAGTCTAGAATCTTAGAAATCTCAAAATACCCCTAATTTAGCCTATGTAAGAAAGAGGGAGCCACAAATGGGCATCTGACACTACTGAAGGCCCAAATCTAGGTTTTTGTGCCTTTTTTTTGCTAAAACACTTGATAGTATTTGGAAAATCATAAGAATCTTTGAGAAAATGTAATAAATTTACAATCAAAACTTTGAGATCTAAACCTGTCATTAGTAATATATTATTTTCTCATCATTAGGTAACCTTGATCTAGGTTGCCTTGGGTCACGGTGTCTACAGCTGCCTCTAATTTTGGGGAGTTTGTGCACTAGTGCCAAAATGAGCCAAAATTTAAAGTAAAAGTAAAAAGATGCATACTTGAGGTAGCAAATCTCTTGGTTGATTAAAACACGTACTTTCTAAGGCAATAAGTCTCTCGACTGTATAGTTATCATTAGCATATCAATTCATTAACCATGGTTTAGGTAGTTAATATCAGTTTATTGATGTGTTAGCCCTGGTTTGGATAGTTAACATCAGTTTATCGATGTGTTAACCCGAGATTAGCTATTTAACTAGCATTTAGGGCACGCAAAATTTGGATAAAGATGATTAAATTTGATTAATGCTTAGGGCATACAGAATTAGGTTATTTAGATGTGTTTGATTAGCACCTGGGGCATGCAAAATTGAGATGACTTAATTGGATTTGATTAACACCTGGGCCATATAGAATCAGATCGAGTTGGTTAAATCTGATTAGCATTTAGGGCATGTAGAATTAAATCGAGTTGGTTAAATCTAATTAGCACCTAGGGTATGAAAAATCGAGATGACTTGATTGAAACTGATCAACGTCTTTATTTAGCCTACAAAATTAAATAAGATTTAAGTTAGATGTGACCGATGTCAATTATGGACTAACCCTTATATTGGTTGATTTTTCTAGTAGGTGTATTATCCCCTTCTGAAGTAATATTCCATTGGGGAAACTTATGGCAAATATGCATATGTGAAGAGTCACTGGGCTGTGGGTGCAATTTCCCCCTTGAGGAAATATTCCATCTGTGGAATTTTTTGTAAAATATGCATTTGTAAGGAATCAATAAGATGTGGCCAGATTCTATACACTTCCTAATGACTATGTCATCACTCTACAAATTGGTACTGATTTAAGGAAAACCATCATCATCAAGACTATCAACACCCTTGGTCTTGTCCTGTATCTTCCTTTATAGAGAATATGGATTAGGATCCAAATGAGCATTAACAGCTACAATGGTATTTTAACCATTATATAGTTTTAACTTTGGCAATATTCCATTTTAACCCCGTGGTAATGCATGCTTTGCATGGTGATTGGTGGTGAAGGGATAGTAAAGATATGCATAATGCACAGGAGTGTACACCCTCAAGTATAACTAAGTGTAAGACTCTTTTAGAATATGAAAATGTCCTCACTTCTCTTTGTTGGGTTTCGACATAGGAACAAAAAAAAATAAAATGCAACGAAAATAATGAAACCCATCAGGATCCATGCAATCCAATTGACTCAATGAAGAGAAAGTAACAATTACTAATTTCTTGAAATGTAAAATAATCTTACAGGTGTTGCCTCACACGAAACAAACACCCTCTACTGGTATCCACACTTGAATGTAAGGAACGGATTCGCCTGGGGTTCTAGCTCCCTTTTTTGGCAGCTAGGGTTACAGAAAATGAATTTGTCTCTTCACTTTCTAAAAGTGATGGCTCACTCTCTTTTATGTGTGTGTTAGGGTTATCAACCATATATATCATATATATATATATATATATATATATATATATATATATATAGAGTTGGCCTAACCCTAATTAAAAGAGAGAGAATTTTGGGCCTATATATTTCTTATTAAAATAAGAAATACTTTATTTCTTATTTAAAAAAATTATAATATTAATCCTAATTAATATTTATTTATTTCATTATTTATTTTGAATTTTAAGTTGTCATAAAATAAAATTCAAAATGTCCGAATTAACCCTCAGTACATTCATCACATTCTATGTATACGACCTTATAGGTTCATATTATATTAGTCATGGGTCCCCAATCCTATCATGGGCCCACAAGTCATAAGTGGCCTCTAATAAGACATTACAACAACCAAAATAATACAAATATCGATAATTCAATTTTAACCTCATAGAACTTGTTATAATCCCTTTGTCACAAGATATCTTATTTGAACATAAGTCATGGTTCATATCAAACTTATATAGTTTAAACATATAATTTCTTGATCACTAAATCAACTGATAATATCAAATGACATTAATTACTCCATTAATTCATTTGAGCACAACCATGCATTTTTCAGTCGTACTTATCGAGGGGGCCTAATAGATATATCTCTCATAAAAGATGGATAAATTCCATCTTGATTATTCACTATCCTCTACATGATTATCATCATGTCCAATCATAATCTTTATTATTATCCGATTAAAGATAATGTTTAGTTATGTCAAAACATAATGTTCCTCATGTAGGATGCTATGATAATCTTAGGTCTAAGGATCAATAACATAACTATTATAAGATCACCTATGACATTGACCCATGTAGTATCTCATAACAAGTCAATCCAGTACTCTATTCTCCAACGAGTACCTACAAGTTTGATTTATATCACCATATATAATCATCCAATGATTATCAATCAAACTCGTACTAGTTTTATTTATCATTATTCCTTTAATGATAAATAACTAGGGATAGTCAAAATAACATTAAATTGTTATTTACAAATATTATTATATTCTAACATGCCAAAATATAATATCATGAAGAAAACCCAATTTTATAAAATGAAATGTGACATTACATAAAGAACCAAACTTATGGCCTTGGGCATAACCACTAACACTCTTTGTATCTCTTTTATCTTAACCTATTCAGGCAACTTTTTACGATTAGGATAAGGGGTCTTAGTCAATTTTTTAATTATAGTGATGGATTTATATCCCTTGATGGGATTTTTAGGTACGACGATAATGATTTGCTGTTAGTGCTTTTGTTTATTGAATTAGTTATTTTGTTTTTCTTGATTTTTCTTATATCTATTACTAATTTTTCCTTGTCATGGCATATTAATTATAGGTCTTTTCATTAACTTTATGGCATTCTTTCTTTTTTTACAAGCATAATAAGCATGATAAATATGAATGAAACCAAATATGGTATAAGGTAAACATATAAATTAAACACAAGTTCCATTTTTATATACATAAAAAATATTTAACAAAGTTTTAAAACTTTTGAATACAAAAATAATGGATCTACTATGCAGGGCCTAGTCTTGGTGCTCTATGATAGGCTAGTCTTGATGGAGGTCTGGGAGTTGGTGGCCTATAGGCCTGGCTGGTACCATAGCCTATATTGTTGCTCGTAGCTACTCTTTATCTGGTTTAAACCTGAACTGGAACCCGGGTAGTACTGCTGTCAAATGCTACAAAACCTATTCTATCTCCTTTAAAAATTGCTTTGACCCCTGGCCAACCTTAATAACTGCCCTGAAATGCTACTTGAGATACCTCATCTGGTCACCCTTTAAGTACCCGATGTAGCTCCTCAACTGCTTATCACTCTCTACTATTGCCTACCTACCTCAGGGAAACTTCTTTAATATGAGTTCCCTACTCCCTAATTTAAGTGAGAGAGTCATCTACTACCTATAAAGAGTCATCAAACCTCCAACCTGTGACCACCATATTAGCTTTGCCCTATAACTCCATCTATAAGGTCTGCAAAGTCATTGGTAATGTATGAAGAGACTGCACTACTATGAGTATGGTCGGTAAAGTTTGATCTTGGCATCTATTAGCCTTTTTTAACATTGCCAATCTCTTAGAAATGTCATCATATAGAGGAAATAAAGGTGTACATACTGGTGGTATAGACAAAGATGCCTCTAAACTCATTGGTGATGGTGGAATAGATGGAAAATGAGCTGTAGATGTAAATGCTATGGGATGCCCATAAGGTAAAAATCTTGCCATCCTTCTGACTGAAGGATACTATCATCTGATGGGTGATAGAAGGTGCATTAGCGACTATGGTAATCCATCCAGAAGATCCTACAGATCTATCTACATGTCAAACTCATAGTTTGAATCATCTCTTACGCTCTGTGGCTCATGAGGCTCCTCTGCCTAATCCTCCTATTGAGGTGGTTGTGCTAGGGTTACTTGTGGAGCTATTGATGCCTTCTGTGGTGGCTTATTTTACCAACTCCCCTCTACAGGTGCACCTGGTATAATAAGGTCGAGATTGCACCTTTGTGTAGTCTCAGGGATAGTTAGCAACTTATACTCCCCTTCTCACCCATCGATAGTCCCCACCATCTTCATGATGAGTGTTACCTTCAAGTCGATATGTATGCCCTCAAGGACTAGATCGCCAAACCTACTCTCATATGCCCTCAATGAAAGTAGTAGCTAGGTGATAATCCCTCTGACATAAATCTGTGTTGTTGATTGTGTGGATACTTTTACCAGTGACATAATAATCTTGTGTGTAATGTCCACACACGTACCCTTCCTGCATACTCATAAGCTGATGACATATGTGGAGTTAATCGACCCTAGACTCCTTATGCATCTTAAGTATGAGGCAGATAATGACCTCTGAATATATCTGTAAACATCGGAGGCTAGCATAGTGCTCTTCACAGTGTCAGATTGGTATATAGCCTCTAGTAAAGTCATTACCCTCCATTTGTCCCGATCCATAAGCCTGGGTGGTATGATTATATCTAGCCCAATTAGGTGTCCCATAGCTTGTGCAAATCTGCGATGCTTGATGTTGTAATGTATGCCTAGTGCCCAAAACTGGATGGCTCCCTCCTCCATGTCCGATCTCAAGTAGTCACCATACTATAAGGTGGCTAAGAGCTCTCTGGTGACATCTAGGTAGGTCCTATAGGCTAGTGTAAAAAACTCTATCCATCTTGTCTTGGCTAGAAGTCAATCAACCTCTTCTAACAACTTGAAATCCTATAAAAACTACCTAAACATGAACCAGCTTAATTTGTACTAAACCCATAGTAAAGTTCAGTACCTAGCAACCTATGCAGGTGTCATGTAAGCGGGTGTACGCTGAGATGGGTTCGCACGTGCGACTTTAGAGGCATCTTGTAAAAAAGGTTACATTTTAGTTTTGATGGATAACTTGAGCCGTAAACAAACTAATATATTGAAATTTACAAGAATTTTGTTAGTATATCAGCTTAAATAATAATAACTAACCTGCATAAAAATGCACATTGAATGCTACAATATAAACACATCAGCCTAAACCCATTAGTGGACAACCTAGAAATCATGTATGACAAAAGAGGCATAATGCATATTACACATTTCACAAGAATTTTAACAACAATTTGGCAGCATTCTAGCCAGGAATGTGACTACTTTCTGTGTAAAAAGACAATTTCAATAACATATAGGCCATTGTGGACACCAAGCAAAAAATCATAATATACACTTCACATTTTACTAGAATTTTAATAAAATTTCAGCAACATTCTGACTAAGAATGTAACTGCCTCTTACACAAAAAAAAAAAGAATTTCAACAACACATACGACATCATGGCCACCAAGCAATACAATCTAAGCTATTGATAGAGGAAATTAAACATGTTTGCAACTATTTTGTGTAGCTACAATTCTTACTACAACATTATATTATTTATTAAGAAAAAATATAGGCTTATATGCTTATATACAAGGTTTCTACAGATTTACATGCTTATATACAAGGCTCTTTTTATCTATAGTGTCATGCAAATAGGTTTTGTAGTTAAGCTACATAACTTAAAGTATAAGGCAACATTTATTTCTAACTTATAAAAAGCACTCACATCCATCATGCCTGGTGTTAAAGGTTTAAAATAATACTAATAGCCTAAATTATGCTTTAAAAAAATATAAAAAAATCTTAAATAATACTTACTTGAAATATAGATAAGAAATAAAGAGAAAGCAGGAAAATGTACAAACAGATTGCTCCTTAAAGTGCGCATTACTCCTAGAAGACTTTAGGTATAAATGGCTCATAAACGGGAAGGAGAAAAGGTTGAAAATTGAGAGAGAAAAAGCTTTGGTCGAAAAACATGACAGTTACTGAAAAATGAAGGAGAAAGGAAGAAGAAAGAGTTTTTATTTCAAAATTCAAGCAATGGACGAGAGTCCAATCCTTCGCTAGCGATGAACGAGCGTTCAAGATGTCCTGTCCCTCATAGGAAATTATAATTTTGCCCTTTCTTGTTTCTTTTCCAACTTTTATCCTTTATTTCCAATTTTACTTATATTATTTACACAAAACCCTCTTTATTTACTACTATTTGCATATTTATTCAACCGTTACATGTGTTACTCAATTATTATTATTATTATACATTATTTACATACTCAATTATTTTATTTACATACATTATTAATCTATACATTTTCACTAGAAGTTGACAACACTTTTTGAAATTTATTATGCTTCTTAAATTTTTTTGACATTTGTGCATCCAAAGTCTTCCAAAATTATTTATTTTGTTATGAAGACCATTGAATCCCCTACAAAATAAGAGAAAATGCAATACTGTATACGTGCAATTCATAGGACATGCTAAAAAAGGCATCTTGGCGTTCCAAAGGTGATAGACAGGTTGCCCATGACTCGCCCTTTGAGGGATCGCTATCAATCATCACTTTCTATAAATAGTGCCCAAAATTTTCTTAGTCTTCATTCTTTTGATTTCTCCCTTCTTCAAGGACCCTTTTTCCAGGTATTTACAATTCTTTCTTTTCCTTTTCATTTTCTTTTTTCTCGCCACTTTCCTTTTCAGTCATTTATTTAATTATTTATTATTTTTGCACTTAGATTGCATGGAAATTATCATTACCATAGCTTCTAGGCTTGCAAAATTACATCAATTATTGGATAACTTGAATACCTTAAAGGATCCTCTATTGGCTCCATACTCCAATTTAAAATTTATCAGGAGAGGTTTTTTAGATAGGAATTTACTACTTATGCAACTCGATATTAAGACTCGAGGCTTCATGTGTTTAGGTTCACACATCGGGAGTTATACCTTTCTACCTGAGGAATTTGTTGTGATAGTTAATGCCAAGTTCGAGCCCAGTACCCAACAATACCTACCTTTTTCATTTCTAGATACCCTAAAGAGGTGGCCTATGCCCTAAATATCCTTTATTCTAATGTAAGGGGCTTAGTGCCTTATAAAAGGACATTTTCACTGGAGTTGCTAATTTATGTATTGATCAATTTTGATGATACACTCACCTTTCACTTCAGTGTGGTAGTGCTTGTTATCTTGCTCAATGTTTATTAATGCATGCTGATGATCCCATAACTAGAGATTAAGAGTTATTTAGTATCATAATAGCATATTCCGGGGGTGTAACCCATTTCCCCTGAGCCTGGCAGAGACCATCATTGGCTTGGATGCCATTCATCATAACTCTTCTTCCTTTCTCACAGGTAGCCCCTTGCTTCTTCAGGCACGTCCTTATTTTAAAGGTAGTATGCCCCTTATGGGTTTTCATACTAGTTTTTCTTATTGAAATATGCATCATTTTGGATTTTCATGTATTTATTTACCTTATTTTTGCCTAAGATGAATCCAACTCACCGCAACAACTTTTTCTTTTAGGTATGGCTTTACGAGAAGCTAAAGCTACTATTAGAGCCCCTTTCTTAAGCTAGAGTCATAGGTATTTATCCTATGAGACACATCATAGTCAGATAGCTGCAATGTGAGTTTTTGATGATTCAGGATGGAGTTGATTGGCTGGGCCATCTGACTTATGATGACATTATGTTTAAGTGTACATGGCTGCCCATCACCTCTGTAGTTTAAGATAAAGCTTCTGGATGTGTTCCTTTGTGCAGACTACATCAGGTTACCTTCTATGTCACTACCCATTGTGCTTAATAGTTTAGGGGATTAACATGATATTATCAAGAGTTTATTGATTTTCCAAGGTGGAATTCTTACTACTCATTTCTTGACAGAGTATCATCAAAGGATTTAGACCTAACTCCATATGAAGACTTCCATCCTGAAGATTAGTGCTTAGGACTTCAACATCTTTGACTCATACAAGTAGTGGGTCACTATTCCAGCCGTCAAAAACATAATTTCCCATCTTAAGCACTTGGACAGAGAGACAGAGATGTGATACAGATAGAATAAATTAGATATTATTATAAATCATTTTGTTGCTTTATTTGGAATTTTAAACCTTGAACAAGTGAAAAGAATATTGCTACTTCTTTGAACACTTTGATGATACTATGAATACATGTATGACATTTTCTTTTGATTTTAGTACACGTGACCATCATTTGATATTATCTCAATTACATATATTAGTTAATCTCGAATGAAACTTTAGAAGCATCATTAAATCCTATCATTAATTAGCCCTATTAGGTTTTCTTGATTGATTATTTTCTCTCGGCCTCTAATTTTTTTTCGAGATGCCTTTTTTCTGTTTCATCCTGATGAGGCATTCAATTTTAGCAAGGCCAGTATTTTTTCGATTTTTGACCTGCGGGGCAACTTTTTTCTTTTTTTCTATTTTAGTCTTGGCCATGAAACCTCTTCAATCTATATATGTTCACCAGCTCTTTGAATTCATTGCCACCGCTATTTAATAGAATAGTAACTCCTTTGGACAATACCTTTTTGAGTATAAAAGGTCTTTTCCAGGTGGGCTTAAATTTACCTCGAATGTCTAAAATCCCTGGCCTCATCTATTTGAACACCAGATCTCCTTCTCTCAAAAGATGCTTTCTAGCCTTCTTTCAAAATAGATGACCTAGCCTCTTTTGATGGACCTAATTTTGATAATATGCTCTCTTTTGATCCTTATAAAGTAGGTTGAGATATGATAGCCTCTACCTAGCCCATTCTACTTCTACCCTTAAAGAGTAATTCTTGATTTCCACTAGCAATATTGCTTTTATCTTATAGACCAAAGAAAATAGAGTAGCTCATGTTAAAGTCCTGGTTGTGGTTCTATAACCCCATAATTTACAAGGTAGCTTATCAGCCCAATCTTTATAAGTTTGAACCATCTTGACCAAAATCCTTTTGATATTCTTATTAGCTGCCTCCACTGGTCTATTTGCCTGAGATTTATAAAGAGAAGACTTTATGATGTTGAATCCCATACTTGATAAGCAACTGCCTAGTTTCACCAAAGAACTGTAACCTATTATCCAACACTATATGATGAGGTAATCCACATCTACATATCAAATTATTCTCAATGAACTTAGCCATGTGATATGAATCTACCTTCTTTAAGGATTTAGCTTCTACCCATTTGTGAAATAATCAATGGCTACCATGATGAATCCGTGTCCATTCGAAGCAGGTGTGACGAATCATGCCCATGATATATATGCCTCAAGCGGTGAATGGCCATGGTAATGTAAGATTGCATAACTAAAAAATGGGTAAATGCCTCATGTTCGCATACTATTGTCATAGTTGGCACTCTCTAACATACTTGAAATAATTATTGTCCATAGTGAGCCAAAAGAATCCTTGATGCATGACCTTCTTGGCTAAGGCTAAACCTTTTATGTAGGCTCCATAAAGTCCTATATGCATTTCTTTCATGAACTTTCTCGTTTCCCTTTCAACCAAGCACCTTAGTTGGATTCCACAGGACCGTCTCTTATAGAGCATTTCTCATATGGTAATGAACTGGGTTGACAACTTTTGAATCATCCTCTAGTCCTTTTTGGTAACTTTTTTGAGAAATATTAACTTCTCTAAGAATTTCGGATGTCATATGTAAGGTCTCAAAATATATATGCTGGTATATATTTATAAATGTGTTTGGAACATAATTGAATTAATGAAAATGTGAAGGGTAATTTTGTAAATTTGCCATCTTGGGGTGAATATATATTTGTAGTCAAGTAAGAAGGACTTGATTGCATTGAAATTAATTGTAGGTTTGTATCTACTAACATCAAATGGCTTGAAATCATCTATTCTTCTTTTGCCTTACCTTTTCCTCCCTATCTCTTTTCCTCACCCAAAATTCCTCTCTAGGCTGTATTATGTGAGGGATAAATTATGAGTTTTTGTCATCAATTTGAACATATAAATACTCATAAACGTTTCTAATAATAATTCTCTACAATTCTATACCAAAACCCCTAATTAACTCTAACAAAAATGCACAAATTTACTTATTTAGTTCAACTTTCTTTCACCAAAATCCCACACTTTCCAAGCTTCCTTTTGCTTCAATCTTGTTGTTTTGATAAAGATGATAATTTCTAGTATATCTAGATAAAATTTCAACTTTAGTTATGATGGGAATTAGAAAGAGAAAGAAACAAAATGGTGGAAGGGAGGAAGAAAGATGGCTATGGTTTTGGTGGAGAAGAAATGGGAGAATTTCAGCATTTTCAAGAGATTTGGAGAGATTTCTACATCTCTCAAATTTGTCCTTTAGTGCACCAAAGTAAGGGCTAGGATCACTCATTTACTATTTGATCTAATAGCTTATTTTTAAGCCACTTGTCATACTTATATTAATTTCTACAATTTTTCATTCACAACTAATGGATGAGGGTGATCATGGCTCATATTCTTATGACATTGATGCCCCTGAAAAACTCAAAAAAAAATTTATGATTGTTTGGATTTTGATGTTCCCCTCATTAGATTTCTTTCAAATTTTGCTCCAAGTTGAAAAACATATGCAGAAAGGTGTATTTAAAATTTCAGATTATTCTAATATCGTTTTAATATAGTTCCAGATTCAATAAGAAAAATTATCGGTATAGAATTCAATAATTCAAAACTGTCAAAAAATTTATTTTTCATTTTCAAAATTCATTTTGGCTATTTCTAATAGGTTTATATGATCAGAATACTTTTGAGAGATCTGTAAAATATTTTTTGGTCTGGTCAAATTTATGGTCAGCCCGATAATAATATTAGGAAAATTCTTTACTATCTATTTTGGAGACCTATCTAATCTTAATTTCTTTCCAAATTATACCACTAGACTGCATTTAATTCACATTATCATATCTAGTGGTTAAATACAAAACTTCCTAATAGATCACCCATCCTAAAATTTTCCTAGCTCATGCACATTCAACTTTAAAGTTCTTATAAAATCTACTGTACTCAGGCTGATATAATTGCATCAAATGCCATCCTGGTGTTAATGTTCACAGTCAGTGAAATATTATTCATATAGATCATAATTTTTTGGGTGCTACATTTCTCCTCCACTAATTAAAATTTCATCGTCAAAATTTACCTAAAATGAAAAGCTGATTTGATCTATTTGTAGATATAACTAATGGTATTATCCATGCTTATGGCCATACCTACTACTTGAAATATACAAGGGGACATGTAATGATTAATCCCGAATACATTTTATTACTTGCATGGTATGTACATGTATTACTTCAATCATTCACCGCACTTATACGTATACTCCGATCTCAGGATCACCTAAACCTGCTATGATACCACTAAATATGACACCCTATGCCTGAACATAGATTTAAACATTGGTTTACTGATATTGCTAATGTCACATGGTTATCTTAATCTGTTTAGTACTCGTTACTCTTATGATGGTAGTTAAGCACTTTAAACATGTTGCCTAATTGTCAATAATTGTTTTACATAGATTTGTTACTATTCATTTAGTAAACTTTTTGGCAGCATAATGGCTATAAAACTATGCTACCCAAACCTACAAAGTGTCAAATTACATTCCCAATAGTTGTCCTCCAGCTCCATTACTACAACAACAACACAAACACTTCTAATATCAACTCATAATCCATTATCACAACGTACATTACATAACCATAGTTTAAGTATCATGTTAATATACATAACTACATGTTTACTATTTTCTAATATTAATTACACATTATACTACATAATTCAAAATAGCTAATGCATTAGAATTGTATATTCCATACAACCATCCAAGCTACATGTGTACATGCCATTTGAACTTTTCTCCTCCTTGTCCTCGATTACCTGTCCTCTACGTACAGTCAAACAAAACCATGCACTAAACAACGAAAGTTACCCAGTGGTGGGATACACAACACAACATTTCACTTATGAAACTATAATATACAAAATTATTGTTTTACCCCTTATTGTTATTTATTACCATTAGACTTAGAATTTATTATTTTAATGCTTTAAATTACCATTTAGTCCTTCATTTTCTTATTCTCTTATTTTCCACACATATTTCATACTTAAGTGAAAAATTATAATTTAGTCCCTAAACTTTCCCTTTTACATTTATTACATTATTTTTCACTAATTTTGATTCTTTTTGCTTTCTATAGCCTTTATTCCATTTTAAACCTAAAATTTACGTTTTAGTCCTTATACTTACTCATGTAGTGGTAAATTTTAATTTTACCCTTCTTTATTTATTTGATCATTTTAACTCTTTTAACCATATATTCAATGTAGATTTATGATTTTTCCCTCATTCTCTGCATAATTATATTTTTACCTTTTTTGATAAATTATTTACATTTTTCATTTTCTTTACTATTTAATCACATATATGACATCTTTTATGCATAATTTACCATTAAGTACTTATTTTTGGCCCTAGTGGTACTTAATAAGAACCTTGAAACAGATATGCAGGATGAGGATTTCAATGGTCCTAAATAGGCTGGAGAGACCACTTAGCATCATCTTACAACTCCAAGATGTATAGAGTTAACCACTTAGAATGATCAAACATCTCCAAATATGTTGAGGGATCACTTGGCGAGATGAACTCCTTAACTGTGAATCTCATGTGTGTTGAGGGACCACTTAGGGTGATTAACTCCTCAACTATGAGTCTAATATATGTTAAATGATCACTTAGGGTGATCAACTCCTTAACTGTGAACCTAATGTGAGTTGAGGGATCACTTGGGGTGATTAACTCCTCAACTGTGGAACAAATATGAGTTAAGGGATCACTTGGGGTGATTAACTCCTTAATGTCAAATTTAATGTGTATATCAATCCAAATTAACTCATTATTTTACTGCGGTATTTATCCATATGGCTAGCCATTACATTATAAAATCTTGAATTACTCATTGTATATTATGGACAAATGAATTACTCATCTCATTTATAATCTTTACATAATTTGACATAAATTTCACATTATGTAACACATACATTTGGGTAATTTTCATTCATTTGCATGCATCAATCATACATTCATGGTATACATGTGCGATATGATCCAAATATGGTTGAAATATGTCATTTCCATATGATACATCATTCGACCATGATGGTCTCACACATACACATTATGGTTCCTCATACAATTTCATGCTTTACATTTTCCTAAAATCATTCTACATTTCCATGTAGTAGTACAAATTTAAATTCCACCAATATCCAATTAATACACAAGTGTACATCATTATGTAAACTTAATCATCATTATGTTCAAATGTAATTTAATGTTCTAATCATGCACACTATATTTATTCATCATTTTAATGTTCATTTTATACCAAGCATTTAATTAAAAATCAAAGTATCACTTAGTATTCTCAAGTTCATTGTTCGACCATGACATGGTTATAGGCATACACCATGATTTTTCATATACTATCATATCTTATGTATTTCCTTAATCATTTTAACCTTCCATATAAAAGTACACATTCAAATTATACCGATAACCATTTAATAGATAAGTGAACACCATTATGTCCAATTTATTCACATTATATACACATGTAATTTTAAGTTTTAATTATACATACTAGGCTCCTTTATCTTCATAATGTCTAATTTATGCCAAATCTTCCATTAGTTATTCAAATATCACATAGTAATCCAAAATGTACCATTCGACCACCTTAGATTCTTCCACTTTTTGGTTGTTTTCTTCATTAATTCTTATTCCTTACATGTTAATTCATCGTTTTATTAACATATCTCAAATTATTTCACAATTGTACCTACGGTTCCATAGTTACATAATGCAAATTCAGGCAAAATTAAAAGGAAACACATGAAATTAAGTGTAGATTTGTATCCAATAACCTCAAATGGATTAAAATCATCTATCCTTTGTCTTGCCTTTTCCCTCCTAGCTCTTTTCCTCACCTTAAAATTCCTCTTTAGGTCTTATTATATGAGGAATAAATTATGAGTTGTTGTCATCAATTTCAACATATAAATACTGATAAATAATTATAATAAAAATTTTCTACAATTCTATACCCCTAATTAATTTCAATAATGCATTAATATAAAATATGCATATAATATTACAAATTATTGAATATAAATAATATCAACAAAAAATATAGAAAATAATAATATAAGATATATTTAATATAATTGAAAATAAAATAGATGAACAATAATTCAAAGATTATTATTTCTTTTAATAATATATATAAAACATATTAGAAAATAGAATAAATGATTATGATAGAAAAATTATAAAAATAAATACAAATTAAATAAAATGATGCATGAGTACAACATATTGCCCGATTGGGAAAATAAAACCAAAATGAAAAAATGCCTAAAATCTCAACAAAACTCATTTTTTTGGCAAAGGAAACTTGATTTGAGAGAGAATTTTAAGAAGTAAAAAAAAAATCATGCCATGGAAGTTGGGAGAACAAAACAAAGAAGAAGATGATGATGGATAGTGATTTTCACAGTAAAAAATACATGTATGATTTATGCCTAAAATCACGTAAAACTTATTTTAAATAAAGAAAACTAATTTAAGAGCTAGAAACCTGAAATTAAGAAAGTCAAGTTATGAAAAATGGAAAAATAAAACAGGGAAAATGATGATGAATAGCAAAAATTATATGACCTATTTAACACTAGTTTACCCAAAAATAATTCTAATAATCAAAAGGCATGTCAAATACAAGATGAAATTAGGATTAAGTACATGAGTAAACTAATAATTATTAGCAAGAAATATCAAAGAATCAATTCAATGAAAATATGGACATACTAAAAAAATGAATATTTACAATTAAATTGGATTTTTTACACTGAATCCTAGGGATTTAAACTTCTTGATATTACCTTCAACTTTAGTTATCTCGAGATCAAAAGAATCAAACACTTGGTCTTTCTCTCTTTTTTACTTTTTTTTCCTTTATTTCTTGTTTTTGAGTTATAAAGAGGGACCCGATAACTCTAAATCAATGTTTAGTTTTTAGTCTTTTTAATTTAATTTAAGTGTTTTTTCTATATTTATTTCTTTATTTTGGTTATTTTCAATAATTTCTGTCAATTTTAGTAAATTCTACCTTTTATACCTATTAGAGAGCATTTAATGGTGATTTGTGTTTAATTTCATATTTTTTAGGTACCTTACAGTGACAACCAAATGGTTCTGACCATGACATAGTGAACTTTTTGACAAAATGCAAAGTTTCATCACCCCATTGTTAGTAAGAAGTTATTGCCACCTTAACATATTGCACTTCAGCATAAAACCAAGATGAGAAGCACCTCATATTGCCTTCTTAAGGTATTCCTTTTTCAATACATATTGGATTTGAGGAGTATTTCACGATTAATAAAAATTAATAGTGATCATGACCCATTTCAATCTAGAAGTAATTTTTTAAAAACCTCACGGTCATTAAGAATTGGTAGCGACCATGGCCCCTGTGGGATTATAAAAGGGAATTTTTCTACTGTGCAAAAGCATGAATTTTCATATATAGTTTTCTTTCTTTTCAATTGTTCTTTGATTCCTTAGTTTTTTTACATAATTTACATATCTATACTTGCAAATAAAATAGATATACACTAGTTTATAGATTAGATTTCTTATTTCTTTCAGTTGGAGCTCATCTTCCAATGGAGATTTGAAGAAAAAGATAAAAGAAACTTGGGTTCAATTGGGTGTTATACTCTTCCCTTTTCCCTTTCTCTTTTGTAGTGTATTATGAGTAGTCACTTAGTTGTTTGGGGGATCTTTGAATGGCCAATACCTAGGGTGAATATTTAACTTATTTGGTTTTATATTTAGATGGATGGTTTATTTTATTAGTTCTTAATTGATATTTCATGGGTTTTTATGATTTTGATTAATTTATTTGATTTGGATGGATGATTTTATCATTTTATTTAGATTGGGTATTTTAATAAATGATTGAATTCCATAGATGTATCTATACTATAATGGCCTGAATATCAGGTCAATCATGAATAGTATTTTTTGATAGTTAATAGTGCTTTCGGGCTAAAAAGTACACCCAGAGGTGAAAAATATTTTATTTGACTATTGGAAAATTTTGATCACAATTAGTTCGGAGTTAAAATTTGAAGTAAAATTGAGATCAAATAGGCCTTCAAAAGTCAAAAATATGAAAAATGATATGGTTCAATAATTGTTGAATTGGATTGATCTAATTGTGTAGAATATTTTAGCTATAAAAAGTTAATTTTTTGGTGACGTCGGTAATTGTTAAATTGGGATCGATCTGATTGAATCAAATCGGTAAATGACTTTGTTTAGGTTAAAATTTTGTATACAACTAATTTTAAATATGATAACAATGATTAAATTTAATTGGAGTGATTTAGATTTGGAAAGGGAGATAATTACAGAAAAGTGGCATAATAGGCTTAAATAGGGGTTTTGGGCCTTAAGTGAGTGGACCTTGGTTGAACAAAGCCCAACCCACTTATGGTCCATATATAAAGGGAAGAGGGAGAAGTTTTTTGCCATCCATCTTCATCTCCATCAGCCCCCTTTCCTCTTTTTTCATGGCTGAACCACTATTGCCTTTTCTCTCTCAAAATTTCCTCAATTTCCTCTCTCTTTCTCTCTAAATCCAAGCATCCTAGCTGGTATTCTACCTTTTTAGATGATTATTTAAGCCTCTACCCCTTGATTAAGGGAAGTTAAGCAAGAGAAATTAAGTGAAAAAAGCTTAGGGTGTCATTTTAAGGTAAGAGAAAATCATATTTTCAATTTAGTTTTAAGGTTCCTACAAGTTTTTTAGGTCCCTAGAGTTCTTAATAGTGTTAATTTAAGCATGTAAGATCGAAAAATAGGGTTTTCTTATTAAAATTTTAGCCATGGTAGGTTCTCAAGGTGAGGGATAAGCTTTCAAGGCCAAAAGGAAAGAAAAGGAACTCTAAGCAAGCCTAAGCCAAAAAGAAGGTTATTAGATACTAAATCTTTCTATTTCCCTAGATTTGGCATGATTTTCCTTTATGTAACTTAGGGAAAACTAAGAAAAAATGCATATATAATTGAAATTAACTTTTGGAATAATGATTTAGGACCTTAAAAATAGCTATTAGAATGCTTAATTTAATTTAAAAAATGTGTAAGGTGAACAACTTCATGTGGCCAAATGGTCTCCTATGGAAAACTAAAGTATATTTTATGCATTTTTGATAAATTAAGCCACAAAATGAACCTATAAATGAATTAATATGTCCATGAATTTTTGTAAATTTATGGAAATTATTTGAGTATTTTTGAAAAGGAAATTAGGTTATGTACAAAGTGTATTTGTTAATTATTATGAAAGAATTCATTAAATAAGTGAAAAATGGTGAATTATTGTGAAATAATTCACAAACTTTACACAAGTAATGAAAAAGTTGACTGACAGATTTATCGAAATGAATAAATTATTAAAACTGTCCAAATTTAAAAATGGATATTGAAATTAAATGAATTTTCACACTTAGTAATAGTAAGGCGGTCAAAATCTAGCTCAGGATATAATTGGCTAGCCATAGGGACACCTATACCACAGTACAAGTCATGGCAACTTGCTTTGCTATGGTAGGATCATTGATCTCTCATAGTATCTAATATGTTTTATACATTATTCTATGAGAAATGGTCCTTTAGGGTTATTTCTCAGTTTGTATTACGGCCCTGTGGGATCCACATCTCCTATATCTGATCTGAAGATTTATGCTGGGATTGTACTAGGGTCATAATGATAAGAATAAGTTAAAAATGCAAAAAGAAAGCTAAATATAAAGTTTAGAATGAAAAATGGCCTATTTGAAAAGAAATAAAAAGTTTAAGGGCAAAATGATAATTTTTTCCAAATTTTGTATGTAATGAGTAAAAGTGATAAAGAAATGAATAAAAAGGGCAAAATGGTAATTTAGTGATTAGACAGTCCAAAAATAAACTTTTAAGAAGTAAAGGACTAAAATAAATTTTGCATAAAAAAAGTTAAAATAAGAACCAATTGGTAAATTTGTATGCCAAAAATTGAATGTGAAGTGAAAATAAGTAACTAATGACAATTTTGTAATTAAAGTGTAAAAATGGCAATTTTGTAATAAAATAAAAAATAAAGGTCTTAACTGAAAAGTTTACCAAAGCATTGGCATTGAATTGAATTGATTGTTAGAACATTGAATTTTTTTTTGATAAGAAAATTTGATGATTTTGCGTAATTAAATAATTTTGCTTGTTTGGAAACTATTTCTATTTATAGTCACCACTGGGCATATTTAATGCTCAGCATGTAGTTGTTACTGTGTGTAGGTTCCAAAGAATAGCTAGAGCAATAGTACACAAAAGAGCCAATTTTGCAGGAACAGGAGATAGTTAGGAATTATCTTTTTATATTGGTATGTATATATTTGTAAATGTTGAAGTAAAAGAATTGGTCTGGAATGGTACAGTATTTGTATATATATAAATGTGTGATTGGCAAATAGCGGATTGATTGAGTATGTTTGAAATGAAATCGAGAATGTATGGATGAAAATAATATATTGTTTTTGAACTGTTGTGTCCCTGAGGGCTGTGGATTATTTATTTTTCAGAGGATTAGATAAGTTTATAGCCATTATATTGCCGAATTTTTAGTAATTAAATAGTAAAATTGGACAGTTATAGAATAGCGACAAGTTGGATTTGATAACATAATTAAT
>JBBPFJ010000236.1:0-103861 GCA_037975025.1 Excoecaria agallocha
GCATACAACTGTTGCTCTCTCAAAGTTTGCAGTACTATTCTCAGATGTTCTGCATGCTCCGTTTCATCACGAGAATAAACCAAAATATCATCTATGAATACCACAACAAACTGATCTAAATAGGGTCTGAACACCCTATTCATCAGATCCATGAAAGCAGCCGGTGCATTAGTCAACCCGAAAGGCATTACTAAAAATTCGTAATGTCCATATCGAGTCCTAAATGCAGTCTTCTGAACATCCATATCTTTAACTCGAAGTTGATAATATCCAGACCTCAGATCAATTTTAGAAAATACTCCTGCACCACGCAATTGATCAAAAAGATCCTCAATCCGAGGTAAAGGATACTTGTTCTTCACAGTCATCTTATTAAGCTGTCTGTAATCTATACACATTCTCAAAGTACCATCCTTCTTCTTAACAAATAGCACTGGTGCACCCCAGGGCGATACACTAGGCTTGATAAAGCCTTTGTCTAACAACTCCTGCAACTGGACCTTTAACTCTTTTAGCTCGGTTGGTGCCATTCGATAAGGTGCTCGAGAGATAGGAGCTGTACCAGGTACAACTTCAATTGATAACTCAACTTCTCTCTCCGGTGGCAAACCAGAAAGTTCTTCAGGAAAAACATCAGGAAATTCATTGATCACTGGAATGTCCTGAAGATTAACCGTCTCTCTTTTCGAATCAAGAACTAAAGCCAGGTATGCTTCACATCCCTTTCGAAGAAATCTTTTCGCTTTCATTGCAGAAATAACATGGTTAAGGGTTTAGACTTACTACCCTTAATCAATGTCTCAACTCCCCCATCTTTCTTAACAATTACCGTTTTAGCTTTACAATCTACTATGGCCTGATACTTAGATAACCAGTCCATACCCAGGATTACATCAAATTCGTGAAAAGGTAACACTATCAAATCAGCTGGAAATTCTCTCTTTGAACTCTAATTGGGCAATTTCTATAAACTTTATTAACATGTATACTATGGCCCAAAGGACTAATCACACATATATCATAGTTCAAATGATCAATACCAGATACATTTCTACCCAGCTCCCCATTACAAATATACGAATGTGTAGATCCTGGGTCTATAAGCACATATACATCAGTATCAAAGAGGGAGAATGTACCAGCTATGATATTAGGAGCATCAGCCTCTTCTCGTCCCTTCATCGCATAAGCTCTAGCAGGAGGTGTCGAAGTAAAGGGTCGATCCACCGTCTCAGATGCATTTCTGGACTGGGCCCTAAACTGGCCCGATCCACTTCTACCTCTACCCCGACCTCTGCTAGGTGAAGGTGCTTGAGAAGCTCCTCGATTACTCTGTTGACTGGAAGCTTGTTCTTGTGTCAGAGGACAATTAGCCATAAAGTGCTCCGTACTGCCACATCTGTAACAACCACCTGTAAGCATCCTACAGGTGCCCCAATGTCGTCTGAAACAATAGGTGCACTCTGGGGCTTGTCCTCTACCTTGTCCTGAAGCAGCACCTCTACTAGATCTCCCTGAATTAGTAGTCCCTTGCTGTCTACCTCTAGAAACAGGGCGATTCCCAGATTCTATAGATTGCTCTCCTTGTTGTGCTCTTGTTCTTTTCCCCGAGGAAGAACCACCCCGAGAAAAACTTCTTCTTCTTTGCTCTCTTTCTCTTTTCACATTCTCTTCTTTTTCAACTCGAATAGCGGCTTGCACTAATTGATGATAATCCACAGGATGCAGAGAAATAGGGCCTATCAAATGATCCCGGATATGATCATTCAATCCCTCTTGAAACTGGCGACATTGGAAAGTCCCAGTTAACATAGGCCTCGGTGCATACTTACTCAAGCGACTGAATTCTGCTTCGTATTCAGCCACTGTCATACCTCTTTGCCTTAGATTCAAAAATTGTTTCAGTTTCTCATCTTTATACGCCTCTGTTACATATCTCTTTTTGAATTCAGCAATAAAGAAATCCCAAGTGAGAATTTCAGGTAGCTGGGGTTGAGTTTGGACTAGCTTCCACCAGTCATAAGCTGCTCCTTGAAGTAAGGACACAGCACAAGCTACCTTCTGACTGACAGGGCATTGAATTTCTGTGAACACTCTCTCCAATCTTTCAAGCCATAATTCGGCTTTCTCAGACTCTTCCCAAGTAGAGCCTAAGAATTCTTCCGCACCATGCTTCCTGAGTTCAGAAATAGGAGCCTTGGGTGCAGTCATTCTTTGTAAGATCTGAGCCATGTCCTGAGAAATTTTTAACAAAGCTTCCCCAGCATTGGCAGCAGCTGCACCGCCTCGTGAAAATGTAGAGGTGTCGGGCTGAGAAGGATGCGATTGACCCGGTAAATTGCTCTCAGCCGATTCATCTATTCCATCATGATAACCTTCCATTCCGAACTATATTAAGAAACACAGGAACAACCACAATCAGCCAACATCAACATACTTTTATATATCTATAACCCTTGAAATTGCCTATTGGCCAGAACCGCCTAAACCAAGGCGCTCTGATACCAAAGATGTAATGACTATACTAGATAATCCTAATTACTGTTACTAATTACTTTTATCTATACAATTATCTTTGTTAATCCATTACTAATCATTAGTTATCTATGCATATATGTGCATGCACACACCATCATACTATATTATTCATGTCACATTGAGAGTCATACTATCTGATATTACATACATAGCTTTAATAATTACATGCCTTTACTTATGAATTTATCTTTAACTACCAAAAAGACACAATTAAGTTACATACTTCAATACACTCTTCCTAAATTGATGCTGGCTGAGAAAAATTGTGGCCCTTGTCCCTGACTCAATGTTTAATCCAGAGGACCTACACGGATAAACACCCGTGCTAAGCTATAAAGCTTAGTGGGGAACAACTAATATATTTTCATGAACATTATTCATAAGCATGCAATTATAGTATATATACATAACATGTTAAAAGAATTATCAATTCAATGGATCATTAATATACATCATTAACTGTTTACATATTCCATTTGTCTTATTCCTTAGCCTGCTCAATTTTCTGTGGGAGTGGATAACGGGTACTGTAGATACCAAAGGTATCGAATCTGTGAATACCCGAAGGTATTAAATCTGTAGACCCATTGGGTCAGAACTATGGTCTCATATAGAGACAACTGTGGACTCATAAGAGTCAGACTATAGCAGCTGCAACTATAACCCTATAGGCATGCCTATCTATCCACGACCAAGTCTTTAAGTGCAGGCTTAATTCAATTACTTTTCATATTTTATGAAATTGTATTAACATATACAACTATAGCATTAACGAATGCAAGATATTTCTCTATCATATATTGCTATTCCATAATATAAAATCAATCATATAGAAAAGAAGTATCATATGCAACATCTCGTTTAAGGTGATGGAAATTACCTTATAATTGAATAATAAACTCTTGAACTTTGAAAGGGTTTTCTCGCTATACGTTACAACTTATGGTGACTTAGACACGTTTAAAGCTCAATTAGAGTCATAAAATACAAATAATAAAATTAGAAAACACAGGCTTATTGTCGCGGTCGCGACGATTGTCGCGCTCGCGACACTTGTCGCGCTCGCGGTAATAATCGCGCTCGCGACAGACAGCGATGGCTTTGAGTCATTCTTCAAGTCGCGCTCGCGACCTAAGTCGCGCTCGCGACAGACGGCAATGGCCTAAATGAGCATTTCTTGATGTCGCGCTCGCGGCATAAGTCGCGCTCGCGACACAAGGCTTCCGTTTAATGTCGCGCTCGCGACATAAGTCGCGCTCGCGACATAAAACGACGGGGCGACCGCCTTAACGTGATTATTGCTCAAAAATCCTGTAAATTAATATACAAACTCAGATTGCATCTCAATTTCGACATGCCAAACGGATTTTTCAGAAAACACTATCTTCTACAAGGTTTTAGATTTACATTTCTAGTTTCCAAAACATCAAAAATCATTTCAATAGGACTTGTAAATCTTGAGATATTACATAAAAACCACAGGCTGTTCATAAGGGCATATTTTCACTCACAATCAGAAATCAATCCCGATTTTCACTATCATGCAGTGAGAATCAGGTTTTGGTCTCTTCTAACAAAATCAAGGTTTACAAGTCTAGTTTCCATACCAATTGGAATTTCATCCTTTGCATAACTATAGCTCCAGATATGAGCAAAAGTATACAGACTGGTCAAGTGATCCTTAAGACAGTTTTCAGATTTTCAACTCAAACATGCATTTATCAACTATAATCCATCTTCAAGCTTATATTCATCCACAAAATACAGGAGAGAGACACTTCAGCCCTCTCTCATGACAAATCACAAGACTTTACACACAAAGAAAACCCTAAGTTCCCATACCTTGTTTGAGCTTTCTCTTCTTCAACCTTGAAGAGTTTCCTTCCCCTTGCCTTTGCTTGGCTCTCCTTCTATAAGCATAAGACAATTCTATGAAACACTAGCAAACTAATCCATGAATCACACATATGAAAGCTTAAGAGTGTTACCTTAAGTCCAAGACCAAGAAAATTCTTTCTCTTTTCTTACTCTAATTTAAAGAAAACCCTAGAGAGAGAGAGGATGAGAGAGAGGAGAGTTGGAGAAGATGAAGATGAGGAGTGTAAGCCAAGAGGTTTGGCCGGCCACTTCCACCAAAATATCCCCCTCCCATTCTCAACCATTGGCCCAAATGTCACACATTCATACTTTTGCACTTTGGTCCCTCAATTTCTTCTTATTTCAATTCTTACCCCAATTCTTTTACTTTGGTTTTTCAATTAAGTCCTCATACATGCAATTACACTTATTTAAACATGTATAACAATAATTAATTAATGATAATTCTTCTAGGGTACATGGAGGGGTATTACAGTATGCAATATTTCTAGTTATTAGAATAGTAGTTTGATATATTGTGAAAAATTTAATGTTAATGTTAATTAAAGATTGGTAATAAGTTATATTATATTAAAATTTGTGCTTAATTTTTCTATAAAATCAGTGAATGTTATTTTTTTACATGCATTTGGTATTAGTTTTGTATGTGGCATATGATTAATTATTGGTTTTAGTTAAATATAAAAGTTTTATAAATTGTTATTGAATTTAAATAAACTAAATATTTTATCATCCATTTAATTTGTGCACAATATATGAAATATTAATTTATTGTAAATTTAATTGTGTTACTATGTAATTTATTAGTTTATTTTATGTAAATTATAATATTAATCCCAAAAAAAGTCCATTATTTAATTTATTTTTAGTTTAAAATGGCATTAATTATTGTAAATTATTATATAGTAAAATAATATACATTTTATTAATGTAAATTGATATCGTATGTATTTTAGATATCGGTGCAATTAATGTATATTATTGCCAAAGTAACAAAAATTCATGTATTAAAAAATATAAAAATATTTTTTATTTGTTTGTAAATATTCGTACTGTTAGGAAAAAATCAGTGTAAAAAAAGTGAATATTTTAAAATTAAAATATTGAATTTAAATAATGATAATAGTATGTTTTAAAATGACACTAGTTTTATCATAAAAAAACATCTGATATATTTATTTTATTTGTATATTATATGATAAATAAATATATTATATTTATACGAAATTTGTTTGTTTTAAATTTATAATTAATTAGTAATAATTTTATTTTACGTGCACATATAACACATTGCTAGTGGTTTTGCACATATGTTATTAAAAATATAGAACCGTTTAGAAGAGCAAAATTTATTAATTCGGGGCCGTATGTTGATGAGCTTCTGACTTTGAATGGCAAACACCGAAGCGGTTTAGAGCAGAGATGTAATTTTATTTTTATTTTATCTTTAAATATTAAATAATTTTAAATTATATTTATTATATATATTTGATGATTGCTCTTATCGAGAGGTAGATGTTAGAAACATATACTTTTTATCTTTTCGTTGGTGAAAGTACAATTACTCTAGAGGATACACAAATACTCACCGGGTTGCTTGTTAAATGACGCTCTGTTGCAGGACATTTGAATTATGACTGGCTTGATATTTGTGCTCGGCTGTTGGAAATTTTTCCTCCAGAAGACGTAATTAGAGAAGCAAAAATAAAAATGACGTGGTTGACTCAACATTTTAATCACTTACCAGTAAATGCAACGGACTCTCGCATACAATATTTTGCTCGTGCATGGATCTTATATTGTATTGGTGGGCTATTATGTCATGGTTAGGTTAATAATTTTATAAATTTGATGTTTGCTCCGCTGTTAAAAAATTTAGCTGAAGTTGGTGGACATAATTAGAAAATCGTAGGTAAATAATTTCATACATGTGATGTTTCCTGGACTGAGTTTGCCATAATTAGAATAAGACTTTTCATCAACAAGGTGATCATAGGGCATATGGCATCCTATTTTATCTAAAACTGGTCTAATTATACTCTAAGATAATTGTGTTATATGGAGAAAATCAAATTAAGCTACAAAAGTGAATAGAATATTAATAATAATAAGTTAATCAAAAGTAAAAGTAATCGCAAGAGTCAATTGGATTAAAACAAACGGCCAACCCAGGAAACAAGCATGGTCCCTTCAATTACATTGCTCACTTTCTTGCGCAAGGGACTGGACCAAAAGCTTTTACGTCACAAATAAATAGAGGAAAATAGACTCTCATTAGTTATGCCCAACGGAGACGGCAACCGATCCAAGGACCATAATTTCATCTATTATTTATTTAAGGATCACCGTCAGATTTTAATTTCTTTTTTTCATAAAATTTTAATATAATATAAATAGATGCTAACCAGCATTGATTGATTAATTGAATGTGCAAAATTACAGATTGAAATCACTGATAGTAATTGATATAATACAATAATTCGACACTAAAATATATAGTCATCAGATGATCAACAAGACAAAAACTATAGTTAATTTACGTACTAATTTTTTGTAATGTTCTGGCTAATTATAATGTCTATAACACTTAAGCGGACTATAAATAATAGAAATTACATGTCAAATTAAGTGTATAAATTTCTCTTCGTAAATTGAGTTGATAACATACTATTATGTGAATAAATTAACATTATAACATGATGTGTTGATAGTTTACTCACTAGGTAACCAAACAATTTTATGGATATAATTGAGAAGAGTTTTTAAAAGTAATTTCTTTGTATAATTAAGGCTTATTTGACGACATTATGTAAAGACACTTTAGACGAATACCATCTCTGTCTTTTTCCAATTGTTTTTGTTAATTTTTCATAATTACATTTTTTTTATTGATAATTAAATAAAAAATGCTTAAAATTCAATTAAAAATATAAAAAATTTCAATTCCACTCAGTAATATTTGTTGTTATAATAAGATACTGCCTTTATTTTTTTAATAAAAAAACGATATATATATATATATAAACTCTTATGCATCATAACAGTGTATGAATTTTTTTCAGTTTAATCAATCTTCTTTTTTTTCCATGAAACTTAAATTATTACCAGTTTTAAGATTTGCTGAAATTCTATTATAAAATATTGAAGTCGTTATACTAGTAATTTAGCAATAGAAAATCTTTAAGAGTTTAACCCATTATAATGCATATATACCTATAAAATTCTCTTTTTGAAAAATGAAGCTAAACTAATAAGTGACGTATTGATATGATTTTTTCCACACGTTTGAGTGATTATTGGATCTCATTAGTGGTAATTTAGAGTTTATGACAAGTTGAAAGCTAGGAGTCCGACAGTTCAAGCCACCTGCAAAAATAAAGAAGCAGTGGAGTTTCCCACAAAGAGTTTTTGATTGTTAAGTTAGCAAAATTTTGGTAAAATAGAGATTTTTGCGATGAAGATGAGAAAAAGAATATCCTTTTACTTACTTAATTTTTCCTTTTTATTCTTTGTTATTTCCTTCCGTAGGAGTAGTGGGGTGAAATCCCACTACTTGCAGTTACTCTCCCTGCTTATCCTATTTTGGGAGAGATGTGGGGAAAAAAAACCATTTCTGTTTGATAGTGGTGGATTCCCTTGGATGATGACTCATAAGATGAGGTCGAGCTCCTTTGTGTTTGGTTTGTTTGAGTTCTTGATCAGGAGAGGTATGACCGATCTGTTTCATTTTACCTAGTTTGTGTGTAGAGTGGATCGGGCTACTAGTAAGGTCGTGTTATCGAGTCTTAATTACTCAAGCTAAATTGATTTTTTTTCCAGGGATGAGTTCATAAAGCAATACACCGTATTAGCCAATAAATTAACATTACAAACAAAATAATTAAAAGAATAGTAATTAACCAGCCACACACCCCTCATGTAGAAAAATCAGTTCTATTCATAAGAAGACTGGGCCTGGGGTCCAAATTTTCCACGCGGTGGATTATAAATAAAAACTCAGAGCTGTCTGCCCAATGGCTAGAGCCTCCATCGCCTTTCCCGGCCGGAAACCACCGTGCAATAGCTTTCTTGAAGGAGCTGTGCCGGTGATGGACAGGGCTGAATATTCAGGGTCAAGGAATCCAAAACGTTACATTTTGGCTGAAAATAATAATACAACAAGCAAAGATAACAAAACTTCTTCTCCTGTATCTGCACCGACTTCAAGTTCTGGTTCAGCTCAAGGTCCTAGTCCTCCAGAAACCAGCAATCAGAAGAAAAAGAATCACAAAAAGAAGTTGAGCGGATGGATCTTGGGATTTCTCTCTGGAGCAGTTCCCGAGAGTATATCTTGGTTTGTTTTCTCGGTGCGGTTCAAGACAGCATTGGCGGCGATAAAAGGCGGAGGAAAAGATTCAGGGCCTGTAATCCTTAGTCAACATGTGATAAAGAAGGCTGAATATTTTTCTTTATTGGAGAAAGAGGATGGACTTGCTAATTTAGAGCTCATTGGAAGAGGTGGATGTGGAGAAGTCTATAGAGCTGAATTGCCAGGAAGTGATGGGAAAATGATCGCAATAAAGAAAATCATTCAACTTCCAAGAGATGCTGCAGAACTAACGGAAGAAGATTCTAAGGCTTCGAATATGAAAATGAGGCAAATTCGATCGAGATAACAATCGTTGGTCAAATACGTCACAGAAACCTTCTCCCTCTTTTGGCTCCTGTGCCTCGTCCTGATTGTCACTACCTTGTTTATGAATTCATGAAGAATGGAAGTTTACAAGACGCATTGACCTAGGTTCAAGAGGGTACTAGAGAATTGGATTGGACTACAAGACATAGAATTGCAGTAGAAGTAGCATCAGGGCTCGAATACCTTCATACGAGTCATAGTCCACGCATCATTCATAGGGATCTAAAGCCAGAAAACATCCTCCTTGATGATGATATGGACGCTAGAATTGCAGATTTCAGACTTGCAAAAGCAATGCCTGATGCTATTACTCATATTACAACTTCCGATGTTGTTGGAACTGTGGGATACATATCTCCAGAGTGTCATCAAACACTAAAGTTCACAGACAAGTGTGATGTATACAGCTTTGGTGTGCTACTTGGTGTTCTAGTAATGGGAAAGCTCCCATCTGATGAGTTATTCCAAACCACTCGGGAAATGAGTTTGGTAAAGTGGATGAGAAACGTCATCACATCTGCAAATCCAAACCAAGCAATTGATCCTAAGCTTCTAGGGAATGGGAACGAGGAGCAAATGTTGCTGGTCCTCAAAATTGCTTGCTTTTGCACAGTGGAGGACCCAAAAGAAAGGCCTAACAGCAAGGATATCAGGTGTATGCTGAGCAGATTAAGCACTAGTCGGTATGGAAATTGTTTGATACCCTGTAAGAATAATGAAGCATGTAAAAATGCTTGTGTTTAAGTTTGCTTTATGTTTTTAGCAATCATATTAAGTGTAGCAACAGAAATGTAATTGTTGTACCAATACTGTATTCTGCATTTTTGTAAACTTTCCGCACTAAAATCCACCAGATTTCTTTTAGTTTTTTACATAACGTGAACTGCATTTATAGGGTAGTTGTACCGATTTGCAGACTTTGGCAACCCAACCACCAAAGACTTAAAACTGCGGATATACTAAGCTTTTTTAAATTTTGCAATTTTACCGGACAAGAACTGTCAACTCGCACTAAAAGCAATGGAAAAAGCCGCAATAATCTGCAGGAAGATCAATCCAAATAATGTTATTAGTGCTCTCTACTATTCCTGGGAAAATTCAAAGTGCCTCCTCCAAAGCAGCCAATCAAATTCAGTATTTCTTTTTGGCACCAGCATCCTAAATCGAACGAAAAAATCGTAGTGGAAAAAAGGTGAAAAAAGCTTTTAGGATCGATAATAATTTGGGAAGTTTTGTCTTCTCAAGTAATGCTTTCCTCGGATGATGAAATTTCCGGATTCTGATCTGAACCCCACAAGGGTTAAATATTCAGACCTAGCAGTTGACAGAGAGAAAATGGGCTTTTTCCCATCAGTTGGGGTATAAAATGTTCATTGTCATTAAGGTTCTATCTGCATCAGTCCTCTAACACTTAGGTTTCACAATTTAAACAAGGGATCCTGCGCAAATCTATAAGCCTTAAATCTCTTAATAGAGTAACTTAGGACCTGACCTTTTGCACAATCGCAAAACAGAGATAACCTTTTGATGTTTAGATGATATTTATTAGCATAGTTGCTCTTAGGAATATGATCTACATGGGATTGAAGCACATTGGGGAAGCATTAAACCACAAACTAATAAAAATGTTTCTTTTTCTAAAAAGGAAAAAAAAATTCATGCATATATACAAGTCATCCATTTGTTTGAGTATATTTTATCCACCTTCTGTAGATACTTTCAATTCATTATGTCTCATGTAACAATAAGATGGATGAAATTTGTAGAAATTTGAAATCTGCCGCTTAGATAAGGCATTGAGTGATGAATATAATTTGCGTGTTGAAAGAATAACAGTTCTGCTTCTTGTCGTGCTAATTGTAGCTTTTAAACTAGTT
This sequence comes from Excoecaria agallocha, assembly GCA_037975025.1. Classification (NCBI taxonomy): domain Eukaryota; kingdom Viridiplantae; phylum Streptophyta; class Magnoliopsida; order Malpighiales; family Euphorbiaceae; genus Excoecaria; species Excoecaria agallocha. The sequence goes on from JBBPFJ010000236.1 coordinate 10,969, forward strand.
GGCTATGGCATTCGCTTTGGTGGGAAGACTACAGACTTTGAGTTGATTTATTCATTTTTAGACCTAGCAATACTTAACCGAATTCATTATACAGTTTGGTAAATTATATAAGTTGCTGTCTAATTGATGCTATGCGCTAATAATATAGCAGAGTCCTTCATGCACTGTCAGTTGATATGCATAAGTGGTGGACTTTAGAGAAATATTTGTAAAGTCACTGGTAGTTGAAAGGAATGTGATAGACATGAAAAGGTAAGGTGGAGTTGGTTTTGTGAAGGACTATAGAATAAACACTAGGTTAAAAATCCCGTTGCAACATATGCCAACGATTGGTGGTTGAGTGAGTACCTACATGCAACACTGAGGATTGTTTGTGCTCTTTGTTTTTGGTATTCCAACTAGTCAGATAGACCTTCATTGGCGTTGTTTTGACTTGTTTTGTAAGCTAAACCTTCATTAATTTGATCTTGACATTTTTTATCCTTTCTGAGATTCAGATTTCATGTCCGAATTGGAAGACTCGTATGACTGCATTTCGGTGGACTAATTTTTGAAATCAGAGGTTACTGCTAAAAGGGACCCGTAGGTTGAAGGAACACTCACCTATTGGTTGTAAATGTAGAAAGTTGGAAGGCTGATTCTACATTGTATAATTTTTGGTCCTTTTCTTTATTTACATCAAGCTCAAGTTTATACAGCCTTGCTCCTGTTATCAGGCCCATATGTTCCTGTCTTTTGTAAAGCGGAGGCAGGTGCGACAGAATAGCTTCTTTCGCTTTCTATTATTACTAATTTTAGGCCAACTTCTGTGCATGTTTGTACGCTATTGTACCTCAAAAGTTTTCTCCATCTATCGACTTTGGAATACAATATTTCTTCAGTGTGAAGATGCCTGCTTGTACTTACACATAAGTTGAGATGGGATGGTGATTATGATTAAAAAAAGATACCAAGGAGTGATGATTACAAAACAGTCAAAACTATTATCCATTTATTATATATGGTCATATTTGTAGTTTTTGTTAATCGAAGAAGAATATTTGGGGTAAAAGGAACGGTGAGCGGATGAAGATGGAATCAAACTTTGATTTGCTCATAGGCTGAACCAAATGCGGTAGATCTGGTCTTATAAAAATGCTATTTATCAGAGATTAGATTTTGTCTTTTACTAGCCATGGCTCGTTGGTACGTGCACATGGTGTTGGTGGAAAGTTTACATTAAATATGATATTTGTGATTTGATGGAAGTTATTTTTTAATGGCCTCGTTTTCCGTTGATGAAGGCAGAGTGTCTAAAATTTTAAGGAAAACAATTATCCTTTGGCTTGTATCAGACTCCTATTTTCTTTCGTCTGTGCGCACTTAATTTCAAACCCTATAATTGCATGATTAAGAGCATTAGGTTTGATTTTTAATTTTATGCACCCTCTTCCTCATCTTATTTATTATTATTATTATTATTATTACTATTAAATTAATGAATGTAGAAAGTATACATTTTGATTTTGTAATTACCTATAGGTTTAGTGGTATCCCACATGCTCCTATTTTGCTGGAACCAAGTGCTGAACAGTTGACATAGATTAAACTAGTTACCATATATTTTATTGTTCATGTATTAAAGTATATGACCTGATAAAGACTAATATATATAATGTTTTTTTTGGGTGGGTAAGCATGCGAAGGTTTCTTCCGAAACAAACAAGGTTTGATGCGAGAAAACTGGTAGCGTACTGTGCATTAAAAGAAAAAAAAAATTAACATCTCTAAAGTAAAAGCAATACCCAATTTTTTAATTTCAACCAAAAACATTCAATTAAATAATGTGTCTCATGTGATGCTCTTAGTGAATAATAAACAGGTACATATAAGATATAAAACATAATTACAAACTAATCAATCAGACAATATTGTTTTCTCCTTAATTTTCTATCCATCATCATCTCTTCTGTTTAACTATAAAATCTCTGTTAATTTGAGAGATCTAAAGACTACAAACTATCTACCTGTCTTCAATTTTCCGCAGAGACCTCCCATACTTTAATCTCACCATCAAGGCTACCACTGCAAATTGACAAACATGAAATCATATTATTATTATTGTTATTATTATTATGGTCAGACCCGTTTCTTTTAACTGCAACAAGTGATTTAACTGGTTTTTCATGTCCCTCCATGACAACCATACAACAATACCCCTTCTTTATCCCACGTTGCCAAATCCTGACCGTCCGATCGGCCGACCCGCTAACTAACAGATGATCTACATTCAGCAAGCACAATATAGCTCCTGCATGACCCCACAGTGCCTCCACAAACACTATCTGATGCGCATCTCCTTGCCTCTCCCAAACCATGATCGAACGGTCAGAACCTCCGGAGAAAAGCACAGATCCATCACCATTCAATGCAAGTGCATTCACAGTACACTTATGCTTCTTCAAAGTAGCAACCATACTGTGTTTTCTTTGCTTGCCAACTTTCTGCCAAACCCTAATTAACCCATCAGCAGAACCTGTAAAAACAGCGCCATTATCAGAAACTGCAACTGTATTAACAGCGTCATTGTGGGCTAATACTGACTCTAAACACCGATTATTTTCCACATTCCAAATCTTAAAACTCTTATCCCACGAAGCGGAGTACATTATGCCGCCATGCACCGCCAATCCAGAAACTGCATCCCAGTGCTCAATCCAAAGCCGCTTCTTGTGGCGCCGGACGCTGACGTAATTTCCCGGCAGCAGGAAGTGGCGGAAACGGTCTTTCACGGTGGGGAGAGTGGAAAGAAGGCGGTGGTGTTTGGAAGAGGGAGATATTTGCCAGACTCTGATTTTGCAATCTTGATGGGCTGTGAAGATTTTGGAATGGTAAAAAGCGATGGATTTGATAGAACCAGAAGTGGGATCATTGGGAGTAAATGATTCAATGTGAGTGTAGTTAGATAAATCAAAGACGTTAACTTGGTTGATTGACGCCGAGTATAAGAAAGTGTTAGAGATGGCTAAGCAAGTGAGCTGTGGAGTTGGGTTCTTGAGAGTAGTGATGCATTTGTGTTTTAGAGGTTGAAGAAAGGAATTTGAATCCATGATAGGAAGCAACTTGTGGACTCCGAGAGACACATACATGTAATAATAAAGAATCGTCGTAGGAAGCAGACCTAGGTTTTTATAGAGTTGACACTTGCTGATGTATGTTCTTTGGTGGGCCATGGAATCAACTGTAATTGTATGTATGTATGTATATATATATATATATATGTATGTATGGTCCAGGAAGAGGGCTATGCCCAAAGACTCAAAAAGATGCTAACGACGGACGGAGACTTCATTTATTGTTGTTTCTGATATGTGGATTTTGCCATTTGTGGGCAAACATGCAGTTGGAAGTGATTGGAGGAACATTATAATTTGTGGGGGCGTGTGTTGCCAATTACTACTCCTCTTCCACGTCGAATCTCACTATTTTACTCTTGGACAAATGATTTACGGCAACGCATAAATATTTCATGCACTAATAATACTCACTAATGGCTAAGCTAAACCAATCAGTGTAATGTGTAAATGAGAACCGTGGATTTAGAAAAGAAGCAGTGTGTTGGGTGAATAAATTAATTAAGTTTCCAGCTTCTTGTGCTATATTCATGGTATCAAATCATGTTAGTGTGAGCTTTTAATTAATTAACATAATTTTTGTTTTTAGTATAATTAAGTATTGAGATTTGTTCAAAAAGTGTGGCATTCTGTAGGGGTTGGATGGCATAAGGTAGCACTACCTTATAGTAAATGATTACAAATCATGTGATCCTCCACTCTTCACAAATACCAATAAATTACTAGATGTTTATTTATACTTATAATTTCAATTTATTCACATCTGTTGACACTTAATTAGTAGGCATCCATTCATATCCCTTCTTTATTTTAATTACATATATAAATTTAAATTTAATATTAAATTATATTATTAAAATTATATTATTAAATTTATTTGATTATAAATTTATTAAAAAAATAAAATAAATTAAATAAAAATTTTAAAAATAAAAATTAAATTTTATTTAAAAATAATAGATAAAAATTAACGAAAGGAAGTATTATAAAACTTATGGTCACAAATAATGATTTTAGGAGGTTAAATGGGATTTTCTTTTTCACTTTATCGGACAAAAAGAAGCAAGTAAAATGTCAATTTGCAAGAGAATTCTGTTATATACAGAGGGAGAGGAAAATGTTATTTATGCACACGCAGTCACACCCAAAATATAAATAAATAAATAGACACAAAAATTTAACCATAATGATACATTTTCGAATAAAAAAATACGTAGGCTATTTTTAATAATATGTAATGTATTATAATGTATTAGATAATGTAATAAATTAAAAAATATAATGTAATTAAATGTAATTTTAATTACATTACTATATTTGATTACATTAATAATGTAATATAAATACAAATATATTTTTATATTTTGTTGAATTATATATATGTATTGTAATGTAATTATATTTATAATCATCAATTTATTTTTTATATAATTATTTTATTTTGTTTTTTTATAATTATTTTATATATTTATATATTTATTATATTATAAAAATATAAAAATCCGAACTTAATAAATTATAATTTTCTTAAAAAAATATTGACGACTACATAAAATAAACAAAAATATCATCAAAGTATTAAATAAGAACATAATTTTCTATCTATTTTTTCTCCACTCATTGAACATATCATTTGCCAAATTATCTCTCCAAGCACTCCATTCCTTTGATGTTTCAATCGTTGAAATAACATTCTCGATTTCATCAAATCTCTCTCCTTGAAATCTTCTTCTATATAGCCTCTCTTCCATCTCATTATCAGGCATTTTCCATCTTATAAAATTATGAAGAAGATAGCAAGCAATAATAATCTTATTATAAGTCTTGATAGGATAAAATGCAGGATTCCTAAGAATTGCCCAATACATTTTAAGCACTCCAAAGCATCTCTCAACAACGTTTCTTATGACAGAATGCTTCATATTGAAAAATTCTTTGCTAGAATTAGGTTGATGTCCTTCTTTTCAAATATTTAAGTGGTATCTCTGTCCTTTAAATGGTGCAAAAAATCCTTCACTATTTTTGTAGCTGGCATCAACAAGATAATAGTCCTATATAAAAATTACGAAAATTTTTTTTAAAATAAGTTATTAACTAAAACTATAATTAAAACTATAACTCAAATAATATAAATTTACCATGAGGAACTCTTAATCCATTTTTCCTAGTTACAGCATCCCGAAGAACTAGACCATCAGCAGCCGATCCCTCCCAACCAGGCAATACATAGATAAATTACATATCTTGTGAACAAACTCCAAGCACATTAGTAGCGATTTCACCTTTCCGTGATCGATAAATAGGCATATCTTCTCTAGGCATTTTAACTCGAATGTATGTTCCATATAAAGCCCCAATACAATTCTAAACATAGAAGTAATTTACGTCAATCATTAATTCTTTTTGAAAAAAAATATAGATACTAAAGAGTCACAATAGTACCTTAAACCATTTCTACCTCAAGTCTGTTGAGTTGTTGGGAACAGTTTCTGGTTTCTTTAATAGGATTCCTTGCAAACGGATGACAGCTTTCAAGACCTCCCCAAAATGTCTACTAATAGTTTCTCCAGATCTCTTAAATCTCAATTGTATGGTCCTATTTTTAACATGATGAGCTAATATATGCAAAGAAATTTCAACTTGCTCATCTACCAACATGAATTTAGTTTTCCTTAGACCCCATTTATGTTCTAGTAAATAACATAACTTATTAAATGAGTTTCTATTCATTCTTAATTTTGATTTATAAACATCATCACTCTCATGTACTATTTCATTCAATATTTTTCTTCTCAAGAAAAAATCACTGGTATAATTTTTTCTCAAATAATAAGAGCTAATATACATTACTACCGCACAATATAGTTGAAAAAAACCAACTTATTACATTTAGAAACTCTAACCATTATGACAATATTACAATTTCTTTCTCCTCTTTATCAACTTCCTCGTAATCAAACTTAGGCGAGACATTTTTCTTAGTCTGTACATAAAAAAATTAAGTTACTAAAAATTTGTAAATTTGTAAAATCTATGCTGCTGGTTTCTACCCAGTATATATGAGCCACGAAATGAGCAGCAACATATATGATTCTACCAAATGCAAGTTAGATGAAATAAAAGTTGAATAGAAAAATAATTGAGATAGTCACAGCTAAATTAAGCAAATCCACAACAACAGAAGTGATAATTCTGTTTGTTGAAAGAGAAATAGGAATTGACAAATTCGAAGAGAAACATAGTCACAACTAAATATAGATGGTCCTATAGTTACTTCCATATGTGTTGGTTGATTGTCTTGAATCAAAAATTGATAACAGTAATGGACCATGCCTATTGGAGGCAGATAAAAATAAAGCAAGAGAATGAGGAAGTTGCCAAAGAGTTCTATGTGCTTATGTCAGATAAGAAAAGGAATCTATGTATATTAAGGGACAAACTGAGAGCATTTAATTCATATGGAACTAGTAAGATAGAACCAATAAAAGTTCTAAAACAATTTCACATCTATGCACAGTCATGTTCTCAAAGAGTAACTTTACTGAACTCTCACAAGCATCGTTTGGCATTGCATAATTAAGCTTCAGTGGATAAGTTCAATATTCAAAACAAATGACAATCATACATAGAGACAAGATGATCCAAATCCAACAATAAGGCGGCTGCTTTTTACATAATTTCAGATCACAAAGCAGACTTTCGTCCCTTTTCAGTGGGATTAGATTCATGATAACTAACTATTAAGACAAAAACCATTAACTCATTAAGACAGAAATCAAAACAATGATAGGTGCAGCTTAAACATAATATTTCAACTAACTATAAATGGTCGAATAAGAAATGCAAAAAAAAGTCAAAAGATAAAGGAGTGTTATTTCCTTATGGGATTTATATGCTGCCATTTTCCCTATTCCTTTCAAAGGCAAAAACAGGTGTTTTTAATTTTATAGAAACACATTCAAGCAGGGGAATCAAGTCTAAACAGCTATATCCAATTGGTTGAATTGATATCCATATAGCATCAAACCCAACTAAAGATATAGATAAGTAGCTAAGAAAATAAAAATATGAAAATTCAATTGATCAAAAAGCTTAATTAAAGCTCAAATCTTTGAAAGCAATCAAATATTATTCTGATTTTTTATTAGCTCTATTCTAATCACATAAACAAGAACAATATATTTTAAAAATGTTTTGGTACAGAGTATGTCCTAACCAAGTTTAAAACTAGAACTTCTTTAGCAAATTGGAAATAAGAGAAAGGAGATAGATCAAAGATTGAAAGAATGACAAATCTTCTTTAGCCTTCATTGTACTCTATATGTTAGTTTATGATTATTCAGATTTTCTATCTTGTGTCAAATGTGGTGATGTAATTGGGTAATCTACTTAGAACAAGCAAGTCTCTGGTCAAAATTTCATTGAAGAGCTCATAATTCATCAAGCTACCTATGCATCACAAAACACCAAAACAGGTAGACTGACACCACTTACTGACATTTGAACAACTTTCAACTATTAATTACAGCGTCTAAGGATTAGCTCAATCCCAATTTTATGCACAACAGAATAAAGAATCTCAAATTTAGAGAAAGCATCATTCCCAAAATACAAACCGAAATGAGTAGATCGTGAAGGAGAGGAGAAACTGACCGTAGAGAGAAAATCTAAGCAAAGAAATGAGTGGTCACCAGCAGAGGATGGCATCGACAGGAGAAGACTGGTACCGACAAGGAAGGCGATGGTGACAGCGGCGGGGGCAGTGAAGGCAAAAGCAGAAGAAGATGTTTTAGGTTTAGACTTTAGATAGAAAGGTTGTAATGAAAAATAATTGGGTAAAATACTTGAGTAAACGAATGAAATGGGGAATGCATTATTAATTGTATTAAAAAATCCATGAGTAATTAGGATTACATTACATGAGTAGGTATTTATCGGACCAAACACAATATTAATTACAGAATTAATTACATTACTTTACTTTCCAGGCTACCAAACATAGTTGTAGAGTTTTCCATCATGAATTGAGAAATAGTATAAGAATGAAATTTCCCTTATTAGAATCTATTGTGATTTTTAAATTTCTATTAATTCAAAAATTTATATGTTTTTGCACATTGAAATTATGTGTAAGATCATATATGTATATTTATCGGCATCATGCAAACACCTTTAAGAGCGTTGTTGACATTCTCAGTAATATTTATCATCGTATGACCATATCTTTATCCACCACTCTCCTATAATGTTCATTTTTCTAATGATACTTGCATTACCCAATTATAGGAATTTTCGTCGAATTCTTTAGTTTCATCCATCTTCTGTTGGAATTTATGCGGTTGAAACTACGCACCAACAACATTACGGGTAAACATTATATTATCATATAATAAATTAAAATAAATAATAATTAAGATTTTATAACTTACCAGCCTTGTAAAGCAAGTCATTGATTGTTAAATTTCTGTGTTTCGTGTTGTAATTGCTGATAGAATGTCACAAATAGAATTTATGGAAGCTCATAGGTTCCTTCCATCCACTCCTTTCATCCTGAAACAATGCCATTATACCAGCTTGTCTGTCTAATATGACGGTAACACCAATGCGCTGAGTTACATATTTCCTAATCATCGTCATAAACCAAGCCCAGCTTGATACATTTTCAGACTCCACAACCGCAAATGCAACTTGAAATAATATGTCAATATTACTATCAATAAAGCTGGTTATCATAAGAATCTGTTTGAATTTTTCCGTTAAGAATATACCGTCGGTTAAAATAATCGGCTTAAAGTAAGTCAACCCATTAATGACGGGGTTAAAACTCTAAAAAACTCTTTAAAACTGCTTGACAGTTGGATTTTCAGTATCTTGTAACACAAACTTGTAAACAGTTCCAAGATTTTACTCTTGTAAAGCAAATAAAAAGGCTAGAAACCTCTCAAATGATTCAACATAACCGCCAAAAGTAGACTCTAAGGCTCTCATCTTCCCATGCCATGCCTTAGGGTACGACACCTCAAAATTAAATTGCTGCTTAATAGCAGCAATAATGACATCAACGTAAAGGGTGGATTTTTTACTTACCATGCCTATTATGCAATTTCAAATCATATTCGAGCTCAATTGTCAGTGATCCAATGAAAGATTGCCACCTAGGCATATGAATATGGCCACCTAAACCTTGTGATAGTCCACAGTGGACTTCTTTCTTTCTTTATTGCCCTTAACCTCCATACGCAACCACTTTCAAAGTATGCGCATCTAACAACCCAATAGTTTAGCTTCGATTCAACCACTCTAAAGTCAACATTCCTTAATATCGAGTATTTTTTTATGCAAGATTTGACTTTATCCTTACTACTAAAAACCAAATCAATCGATAACTCAGACAAGCCATTCCAACACTACAAAAAAAATGCAGAATAGCGACAAAAATTTGCGACAACAATTAAATTTATTGCTAAATACACAATATAGCGACAACATTGCGACAAAAAATGGATTTCGTCGCAAATCTTAAAAGATTTAGTGGGAAAACAAATATTGCGACAACAAATTTTTATTGTTGCTAATATCAGGCGCCAGAAATTTGGCGCAAAAAATTGCGACAACAAAAGCAGATTTGGCGACAACATTGTTGTAGCTAATTAGCGACAACAATGTTGTAGCTAATTGTTGTCGCTAATTTAGCAAAACATACTATTCCGTACATATGACACTATTGGCGACAACAAATGTTGTCGCTAATTTAGCAAAACATACTATTCCGTACATATGACTCTATTGGCGACAACATTGTTGTAGCTAATTTAGCAAAATATAATTATGTTCCTATACCAATATTGGCGACAACATTGTTGTAGCTAATTTGGCGACAACATTGTTGTAGCTAATTGGCGACGACATCGTTGTAGCTAATTTGGCGACAACAATGTTGTAGCTAATTTAGCAAAATACAATAATGTTCATATACCAATATTGGCGACGACATTGTTGTAGCTAATTTGGCGACAACAATGTTGTAGCTAATTTAGCAAAATATAATAATGTTCATATACCAATATTGGCGACAACATTGTTGTAGCTAATTGGCGACGACATCGTTGTAGCTAATTTGGCGACAACAATGTTGTAGCTAATTTAGCAAAATACAATTATGTTCATATACCAATATTGACGACAACTTTGTTGTAGCTAATTTGGCGATAACATTGTTGTAGCTAATTTGGCGATAACAATGTTGTAGCTAATTTAGCAAAATATAATTATGTTCATATACCAATATTGGCGACAATATTGTTGTAGCTAATTTGGCGACAACATTGTTGTAGCTAATTGGCGACGACATCGTTGTAGCTAATTTGGCGACAATAATGTTGTAGCTAATTTAACAAAATACAATTATGTTCATATACCAATATTGGCGATAACTTTGTTGTAGCTAATTTGGCGACAACATTGTTGTAGCTAATTTGGCGATAACAATGTTGTAGCTAATTTAGCAAAATATAATTATGTTCATATACCAATATTGGCGACAACATTATTGTAGCTAATTTGGCGATAATATTGTTGTAGCTAATTGGCGATGACAACGTTGTAGCTAATTTGGCGACAACAATGTTGTAGCTAATTTGGCGACAACAATGTTGTAGCTAATTTAGCAAAATACAATTATGTTCATATTACACCTAACATTTCAATAAAATTTGACCTCAAATTTCTAAAATAGTTAACTCGATTTAAAAAAAAAGACTTTTGAAGAATTGCATATATCTTTTTGATATATATTTCCTTAAAATAAGCAAACACTATAATTTTACCTAAACTGTGACAAATGGATTCTCGCAAAAATAGCTACAAAAATGATTGTAGCCAATTTAGCTAATTATCCAAAATTTTAAGCGGGAGATAAAAATATTTCTAATTCCCTAAAACCTTATATTCCCTTCTGTGTTGCCGCCCTTTCCCACTCCCCCTCTCTCTCTCTTGGTGAAAGTCCCTCTCATATCATTCGCTTTCCAATTGTTGCTTGCTAATGATGGTAATTACAGGGAGCTTCGATGGTTCATTGCCTGGAAACAAAACGATCAGCTTGCAGACTTTCAGCTCCCAATTGAAATTTCCGAGGCTATAAATCAAGATTCTGTGCCATTTGGTTATGGATTCATTCAATTTTTAGATACGTAAGTAATGAATGGTGTTTATTGATAAATGTTTCTTAACTCTGCTTCTATGTTCATTCCATTTTTTTGCTCCCCTTTAGAGCTGTTGCTGTTGAGGTTTGTGAAGAACTTTTCATGCCTAGTCCTCCTCATGCTGAGCTTGCGCTTAATGGGGTTGAAGTGTTTATGAATGCAAGCGGGAGTCACCACCAATTGAGGAAACTTGATATTCGTCTTCGTGCTTTTATAGGTGCTACTCATACTTGAGGAGGGGTATATTTGTTGCTTGATTCACAACAGAATATTTGTTGTTTTTATTAAATTTCTAATCTGTTTATTTCGTTTCGCAGGTAGATGGGGGTTCAAATGCTGAGAACCTAGGGTTGCAGAACATTCAAGCTCGAATCAGAATGGTGCTAGCATTTATGTTAGCGTCGCTCTTGCCTTGGGTTCATAACAAACTGGGATTTTATCTCGTTTTGGGTAGCTCTAATGTAGATGAAGGATTACGTGGTTACCTGACTAAGGTACTACGCAGTTTTAACCAACCTAGAAGCCACATTTTGGATAATTCCAGTGGGTTTTTGGTTCTAGAACAAACTATTATTCTGTGTTAACATGGTTGCATAATTGACTAATAATTTTTGGTTACTGTCATTGCTCAATTTTTTGTTTAATATTTATGCATTTGTTAGCTAATCTGCCAATTTTTTTCCTAATAAGATTCCAACTTTTTAATCATTCACAGTATGATTGTAGCTTATGAGTATTATTGTTGTTGTGTTATTTATTCTGAAGTTGTATTGGTGGCTACCACAACTAAAAAGCCTTTAAAGTTCAATACATATGACAAGTCAGAGTTGCATTTGTTGGACCTATATTCTGGCTGTGGTGGCATGTCGACTGGCTTGTGTATGGGTGCTTCTTTGTCTGGTGTGAAACTAGTGACTGTAAGTGAATTAATTCTCATTTTACTTGCATTAACTCACCGAATAATTCATTTAACCTTTTACTGTTATAGTTGTTGCTTTATGAATATGATTCTTATTTGTTATGTTGCTGAGTTGAATGCGTTGAATTTTGGTGATACAGAGGTGGGCCGTTGACTTAAATCCTCATGCATGCAAAAGTTTGAAGGTCAATCACCCCGAAACTGAGGTATGATGTCTAGTTGTCTTTTTGACACCCCTTATTTTTGTTATGCCGATATGACTAACACAATCAATACAAATAATTTTTAAATGATTGTTAGGTAAGAAATGAGACTTCTCTGCTAATTGAAATTGGCTGCTTATGCTGGTCTAGTTTCATAATTCTTCAGGTAATAATAACTTAATTATAATTGTGATAATCAGTAAAATAATTAAATGTTTAATCCAAAATTTTTGATCAATTAATAGGTGATTATGCTCAAAACATACCCAGCTGAGCTCTCATTAACGGCTTTAATCTGCTTGATGGGCACAATTGAAGGTGCCATTCTTGCTGTTATAATGGAAAGAGGCAATCCTTCTGTTTGGGCTATACTCTTCGACTCTAGGTATTAGCTGCTGTTTATAGTGTAAGTAATTTTATTTTACTTAATGGTAATTGGAGCAATAGTAATCGTAGTAGGATTATATCAAGTATTATGGGGAAAGACAAAGGATCAATGTCCATCATCACCTGATTTAGATAAGGTACTTTGATTTAATTTAAGTATTCATATGGGATTACTGATTTAGGATCAATTTCTATATGCCTACAACCTGGAGCTGTAATTTCTCTTTTACAGTATCATGCATTTTATTTTGAAGTCTCATACTATGGCTTGGTGCACTTATTTGAGTTTTGGTATCAAAATGATGTGGTTGGAGAGTCTTCATTTCCCTGTCTTTCTTTAATTTTTGCTATTTAGTACTTCTCTATTGAAATATTGCAATATGATGTAAGTCATCTTAATTTTCATGCTTATTAAGCTTAGAGATATTGCATATGGGAGTATTCTTCTCTGTTGAAAGGCATGCCGGTTTCCACTGGTAAAAACCGGTGCAAGCAGTGGCTAGTGGAGAACACAGATATCAGATTTGTTGGTTAGTTAATATTAATCCTCCTCCACTATAGTATACGTATTTTTGCCATTGAGTAAATCAACTTTTATTTGATAATCAATTTACTGGGAAGCTACCAGAATTCTTTGGGACTCTTACAGAACTCAGGGTCTTGTATGCGTGATTTTCCTTTATTTAAACTGCTGTGCTTTGATGAAAAAAATCATTTTATTCGGATAATTGTACATAGCATATAAACTGTTCCATTTTATTGCCCACAGGAGATTTCAAGGTACAATGCTTCAAGGTCCAATTCCATCAAGATTTCAAGGTATGGTTTGAACATAAATCAACTTTTCATGTAATCTCCATAGCCATGCGATAAATTGATAAAACCCCACAAACAACCAAAGCTAAGCTTTCTAAGATTCGATATTGTTCCTAGAAATCTCGAAAAAGATGATCCATTACTTGTGTTTTTAATGGATTTGCCTCATGTTAATTCCTCACACCCTTATATTAATTTTCTATTCGTTTCTCATAGTTTGTACTTGCAATATTTGTCCATTTTGCGGATTGAGTTTTAAGTTGAGATTTGTGCTGAGCATGAACAAGAGATGGATCAGCGGGTCGGATAAATCCAACAATAGATGGAGATGCAACAACTTTTTTCAGCAGTAGATTTATGAGCAAATGTATCTATTTACATTATAGTTATAAGTATATAGTATGACATTTTAGATGAAATTTGTTATTGTTATATATGCATGTATTATTTTAAATATACAATTAACGATGATATCCATTTGTAAATAACAATCTTTTCATGAATATATATATTTTTGCATTAAATATTAAGTAGTCTATAAATATAAATTTGCCGTCTGTGACTTATCATTTAAATGATGAAATTTTCATATTAATTTAAAAATAAAAAATAATTTTAATTTAGCGATGGATTAACATGTTTGAACAGTAGCTATTTAGCGTGAACAATGTCGTAGCAATATTGCGACGAAAATACTGTCGTCGCAAAATTTTTGCGTGAACAATGTCGTAGCAATATTGCGACGAAGATATTGTCGCAAAATTTTGCGTGAACAATGTTGTAGCAATATTGCGACGAAAATACTGTCGTCGCAAAATTTTAAGTGGACAATATTGTAGCAATATTGCGACGAAAATACTGTCGTCACAAAATTTTACGTGAACATTGTTGTAGCAAAATGGCGACAAATATTTGGCGACAACGCTTTGTCATCGCTAAAATTTGGCGACAACTTCTTGTTGTAGCTAAATTCTGCTACAACGAATTTTGTTTCAAAATGAAAGTCGTCGCTAAGTTGTCGCTAAATCGAAAAAATATCAGTTAGCGACGAATTTTGTCGTCGCTAATTTGCATTTTTTTAGTAGTGCAAGTTTAAAAGTTAACACCGGTCGATATATCAACTTGGGATGCTTCAAAGTCGATATTTGTATAATTCTCTAATGGAAACACAAAATTACCTTGACATGCCTCACCACTTGGGTGTATTGATGCTAATGGACTGACGTATTTTATATTTTCGGACCCATCACCCTTACCAAATTCAGAGCTATCACTTCCTGCATTTATGTCTGCATTATCTAATTTTGAGCCATTGTTAGGATTGTTAACTGTAATATTTTTAAAATCATCCTTGTCACCCAAATTAATAGCCGGTTCACCACTACAATATGCACCAGTTCTACCATAAATACGATCTTCAAGTAAATCACCATCTCTTTTACAAACAAACTACAAATCCTGACTAAGAGCAGCATCTGCTACCTTTGAGCTGTCGCTAGGAGATGTGTAATAATTTTTAACTGTAACATTTTTAAAATCATCATTGTCACCCAAATTAATAGCCGGTTTACAACTACAATCTGCACCAGTTCTACCATAAATGCGATCTTCAAGTAAATTACCATTTCTTGTACAGACAGTTGTAAATCCTGACTAGGAGCAGCATCTGCTATCTGGGACACAAAATGACGCTGATTAACATCTTGTATATGCAAACTAAACTTCTGTGTTTGACATTTGGGATATGAAAAATTAAACTTCTTTGTTTGACTTCTGGGACATGAGATACAGAATGTCATTGATCGGTGTGTTCAATACTTTTGACTTTACTCAACTGGTGTACCAATCGTAAAATTCCTATCCGTTGGATGACTTTCTGATCTAGATCCAAAAATGGATTTACTTAAAAAATTATCAACCCTTTGACTCAACGACCATTTAGGTTGACTCATACAAGTAATAGGAATCTGGCTTATTGGAGTGCGTATATGGTCGTGCCCCGAATCAATAGATGCCTCATTTCTAATCAAGTCACCATCTCGTCTACTAACAGATTATCTCAGCTGACTAGGGCCAGTGTCTCCCCCAAATTGGAAAAATATTTCAATATCATGTCGACTTATGGACTGCCTCGGCTGACTAGGACCAATGTTATCTGCGCAGAATTGTTGAGGTGCCCCGGTGCTCTCCATTTGAAACCCTTCATTTGTAAACTGATAACCTTGAGGATATGTAGATTGATTGGATCCTGCAACACTCTCTACAACTACAATTATTATTTTCACCAAATTATAATGTTCATATCTCCTTAAATTTTCATATATTGCATAATATATCGTCATCATCTGCTAAATCTATTGCCATCCAACATAAAGATTTTTCGTTGTACAATAGACTTTTGTATATAATTTTAAAAATCACATTATTGATACCTAAGCCCATTTTAATGTGTATTTTATGCCACAATTCAGGAAAAGTTAGCTTATGTTTTAGTCTCAATCTCCTTATGATGATATTTGGAGCAGTTATATTGTATTCAAAGCCTACCGCTCCATAACTTATTGCTCCTCCCGTGTGCAAATAAAATTCAGTATATGTTGACATATTCGAACTGCCTATACATGAAAATAATATTATCATAATTTTTCTAAACCATAATATTCGGAATTATGCATTTCAAAAATATATAAAATTAGCAAATTTTAATTCGTATATTTTTTAATTTATTAATTTATTTCTTTCAATTAAAACTAAAAAATATTAATCCTAAAATTTAACATAACTATTACAAAAAATATACTATAACAAAATCATAATTATATTTCAAAAATACATCCACATTTAAACTTTAATAATATACCACTATTGTCACATCAAATTTATTAATAAATATATTATTGATATGTTATATAAATACTAAATATTCATTCAAATTTATCAAATATTATGTAAATAGATATGAAAGTAGAAAAAATATATTAAAATTAATAACATATCTGTTCAATAACTAGTTTAACTGCGCTCTTGTTATTTTCGAATTCACAACATACTCCTGCTTTTAAATAAATACAATAAAAACTTAATGTCATTATAACACAAATATAATTAATATATTAAATTATAAATAATAGAATTAAAAATTTTACCTATTGCAGTTGAAAATACTGAAAATATAATAATATTGTTATAAATATTATTGTAAAAAAATTTGTAACGGGTGAATTAACTAATTTTCGGGACTTTCAGCAATTGTCAATTTTTTTCATATGCACTGGGATTTCAATATCAATTACTTCGGATGCAAATGAGCTTCAGCATCCGAAGCTTATATAGATGCTCAATGAAAAAGTTTTCAACAGGGTGATGATGGAAATATTTGACGAAATTGAAAAACACAGCACTGTGAAACGTCATTGGGCAAGTGGTAGACAACACTAACAATGCAATGACTAGCTGTGTCTTTAAGCGCGGGACCCCACCAGACTTTGAATCAATGACGCAACAGCTGGCTGTGTCTTCAAGCGCGAGACCTCAAGCAGCCTTTGAACCAATGACGCAACAGGTGATTGCATCTCTACCATTAATCCCAATCCCGCAAATATTATCTGATATGCCCCATTTTCACTAACTTTTTATTAAATAACATTATTTAAAAAAAATCTCCTCCCAAAAGTATTAGGGCAAAAATTGCCCTCGACCCTTAAATAGTATCAAATTCATAGATTCACGGTTGTGTTATTTTCCTTATTTGATTCGCAAGCCCATTGTTTGGCAAACAAAGGCCTTTTGATTTTGTTTCAAATTCATTTATCGCTTATTGGGCCTAAAGAAAGTTGTCGAAGTTAATAATAGTTCAAATCCAGCAAGTTCATCTTTTTATTCCTACACAATTAAGATACTTTTTTTTTTTTTACTTCTCTTCAAAATTTACCGTCTTTCTTAGTGTTAGAATTGCATTTAAATCTCTTTTATAACACTTTCCTATGTTCATTATTAAAGAATTTAATGAAGATAATTTAGTCAATTTATAAGTATTTTATGAAAAATTAGAATTCCTCAATCATTTACTTGACTAGCATGTATAAGCGATAGATAATTTATAATACATAAATGAAATGAAAAAGGATATATGGAACAGGTTTCATAATGCTAAAAATCGTTCGTAGCCTTGTGCAATACCGCCAATGCAAGAGCTTACACAGCAAAATCAAGCTAGCGATTAGCTTTTCTTGCTTGAGCCCACATTTTCTTTTGAATTGTTAGAAAGCTTAATTAATTTTGAATTGTTAACACCCGATACTTTAAAGACAAGTTCATTTTACAAGAGAGAGAAAATACAATGTACTGAGATGCCAAGCTAGCAGCTGATGCCCTAAATAATAGAATTACTCCTGCTGTTGATATTGTAGGTATTATAAAATCTTTATACTAATAGGAGCTACTATATTGTTTTTGTTCAAATGATAAGAGAATGGGGTTGCCTGTAAGTATATAGAAATTCCAAGCCCAGCCCAGCCCACCTTATTACACAAATAATTCATAAATTAATTAATTTAACAAGACAAGCTTGCAATTTAAATAATTCCAAAAATATGTCATCAAATTTAAATTATAAAATGTTAAAATATGAATATTATAAATACAAATTATCATACAATTAAATTATTAATTTGTCCCTTTATAAGCAGACTTGGGAACAGAATTGGACCGAATGGGACTTGTAAGAAAAATAATGATATGGGCTGGGTGGGTCGGATGATGAGTGGTGTGCGGGATGAAGATGATAGTGGATCTTTGAGACCAAAGTGAAAATAGATTTGATGTAATTATGGTGCAGGATTGACCTTAAGAGGGTGCACTTGATTAAAAGTAAAATTACGCAAAGCTGTCATATCTCAAACACAGAGCTATGATAGGAATAGGAAGCCTTGGCCTCTAAAAGATTAGGTCTCTATCGAGTATTATTTAAAAGTTAATTGTTGAAAATTACAACCTCAGCACATGATATTTAATCATTACTTCACATCTTTCTTTCCCCTGTTTTGCCTGCTTTTCGAGCATTGTCAATTAGTATTTTTCTATGTTTTATGGCCTCTACGTTCCGAATTATACCAAATTAATCCACGTCTACGCATGGTGTATCGAACCATAATTACTGAAGGCAGGTGCTGCTTTTTACGCAGCAGTCCGAGTATTTTTCTTATTTACTGGGATAAATAAAAACAGAAATTCCTAACTAACTTTTTATATATTGGTTCAAAACGATGTCGTTTTATTTTTTTAATTAATAATTTTTAAATTTTGATTATATAGTTAATCGAATTGATCAAAATTTTAATTCAGTTATCTTATAATTTAAATTTAGTTGGCCAAAATTCTAAAATTTTAATGGTTGGTTATTCAACCAAACCCATTATTACTCACCCCTAATTTGGACAATGGTATTTGAATTATATTTTTATTTCTTATAACAACATTATAGTTGATGAGTTTTGGTGAACAATATTGACTTTTTATGTTTAGAATTTTATGATAATGTCAATTTAAAACTTAGCCTGCAGACTTATGAAAAATAAAAATATAGAACTAGATAAGTTAGGTTGTATATAGACTTCAGTTGAGTTTTATATGTTCAAGTATCACACTTTTTCTTTTTTTTCTTTCTTCTGGCTTCTCTAATAGGAGACAAAATACATCCTTCAAATGTAATATTAGGTATTTCTAGTTAATTTTTTCCCTTCAAAAATCATATAAATATTCAAATTTGTTCGCTTTTTTTTAAATTAAAAAGTATTGCTATTCACCGAAAGAATATATTGGTAAAGTTTTTTTTCATTTTTTTCTTTTTATTAGGGAGAGAAATTAAATAGGAACATTTAATAAGTGTGTGTCTTTGTATATAAGAATAATAAACCTAGAGATGTCTTAATTGCACAGTTATTGTTCTATTTGTATGCTATATTACAGCATAAGTGATGTTTAACCACTGGCTGTGATAATACAATTCGCAAATACATAATTAATGAGGGTGAACGCATGCAGCGGATGGTGTGATATGTATATCAGTGTAGTGAGGTTATGTGGCAACTCAAATCAATTTTATGCACACTGTCCACCACTCCACAATTGGATAACCTGTATGTTATTGAGACCTTTCGTATGCCTATAAATTTCATCTGCTTTGCTAATTGAGTTTCGGCTGGTCCACACTGTCTCTCCCTCCCCACTACACACTATTTCTTTTCATTTCTACTTATCTAATATATCCAAAATTTACTTATTCGATAAATTTAAAACTCGGAATTCAAATGCTATGTATCATTTTAAGTAAGTTAAATAGACAAACTTTGTCTTTAATTTCTCGTGCCATATACTATTTGTTTCTCACGGATTGTATATAGTCATATCAAAGCTAAATCGGAGGCCGAGCCCAAGTCTTTAATTGTTATTAATATTATAGCTTATCTTTTCATGCATAGAAAATAGGGTTTTTTTTTCAAAAATAGTGCTTTTTCATTAAAAAAAATCAAAATTTAGAGCTACAATACAAAATTTTAAAAAATTAAAGTGTCAGAAATCGAGAAAGAAGGTGCGGATTTCTATCAGATTAGGACGTATAAGTAAAGATATATTGACTGTCAGAAACCGGCACACATAGTGCAAATCAATTTTTTTTTAATATTTTTAGTGTGGTATTATAAGTAAGTTCATACGGATTGGAGATACTTTTAAATCATACCATATTCAGACTAATTTTCATACGAAATATTATCAGGCGTAATTACGAGAATCTCACTCAACGAAATTTACTGCATCCATTATGATTCGAATTTGAGATCACTTATTTAAACGATAAAAAAATAATTACCAGCAATGTAAGTTGCTAGTGCAAATTAAAATTTTGTACTTGCTATCTGTACATGTTTAATCAATTTATTAGGGATGATAATTTTGGAGCTTTCCAAATTTAGTGTCGGTAGCTTAAATTTACTTACGTCCTGTATAAAATTTGACCCTATCTATTTGTATTTCTTAAAAATTCGCTTCCATCGGTTATAAAAACTCATTGTCTATATAAATCACCATAATTTGATTAGAAACAAGAATTTTGGATTTGATGTGAAATAAGAAGATTGTGCATGTGCAAATGAGAAAATCTATTGGTCGAGACATAAAGTTCCAAGTGGCCTTCGATTTGGGGCACCACGTGTTGAGTGGATGAGAGAAGTTGCCAAATAGCTTTCATTCGCTCACCATCCACCAATCCAAATCCACTTTTAGAAAAGGGAATAAAATAAGGGAAAAATGCATATCATGGGTCCCTCAACTTATTCATGTTTTGTAATTCAAACCTTAAATTTTCATAAACTTTTATTTCAATAAAAGCACTCTTTCTTTTAAAGCTACTAACTTAAATTTTGAAGTGCTAACATTCGGGTCTGATCGGACACTCTATTTTACAGGTTTTTTCATCCGACGAATCCTCAACTGCCTACTCTCCTTCTTATTTATAAAGCCAAAATATACTTTATCATTTGGTGCTTTCGTAAAGAGTCATGATAGATTCAAGATCCAACGAACACGCAGCCTCTGAAGAGTATGATCACAACAACTAGGCCAGATTTAGGCCTTTAAAAAGAAGAGAGAGGTCTCCCAGATCCCCTATTAGGGGTAACCTCCTCCAAAACTTCAACGATGTAGTCACGAAACAGTTGAAGGATACTCTTGTTACCATCAAGGACGTGCGCGCCATTCTTAGTGACTTCACTAAGAGCATTGTCCAAACACTAAAAACGGACAAAGCGCCCAAGACTTTTGAAGACTTCGAACGAAGAATGAATAAGGAGATCTCCACCAATGAGCCACAAGCTCATAATGGTAGAAGAGCGAGAATCAAAACCCCGGACAGATACGACAAGAAAAAGGGAACAATGTCCTCGAGCAGATACTCACCGTATATTCCCAGCAAATCCTCAACCTCATCCATCAGAGACGATCTGACGCCACATTGCAATCGCACAAAGGGGAAAAAGATAAGTTTGCCTCAACAACCATGAATAGGGAGGACAAATTGTTCAAGTAGAAACTCAAGCAGTTTGGCTTGGTAGATCCCAAAAAAAAATGCATGTTTGAGGGAAACACTTGCAGCAACATAGCCTCCCCATTTGGCAAGGAAATCACAGAGTCAGAGCTACCTTCCAGGTGAAAAGACGTCATAATAAACAGGTATACAGATAAAATTGACCCTGCCACTCATCTTGCAGAATATCTAACAAAAGTGCAGGTGTACACCTACGACTAGAGAATTGCCTGTAGGATTTTTCCTACCACTTTGGGAGGAGACACACTTAACTGGTTCCACGAACTCCCTCATGAGTTGATCACCTCCTTTCGATAACTCAAGGAGCTATTTATCACACGGTTCATCATGCAAACACGAACGCCAAAATCTGTAAGTGATTTATGCAACCTTTATCAGAGGTACGATGAAAGTCTTCGAGACTCATCGATAAGTTTCAAGCCACAATATCGGAGGTGAGGAATGTAACCGTAGAGATGGCATCCAATGCTATGGCTAATGGCACCGCTGATCAGCCATTGTTTGAGTCGATCACAATAAGACCCCCAATTAGCTTTTTCGATCTGATGAAAAGGGCTAAACAGTACATCTAGTTAGATGATGCCTTGAGATCTAGCCATGGCAGAAGGAGCAGTGTCATAAACAGGCTCCAGTACCCAGATAGACAGATATTTAACCAACTCCCTGCATCTGATTGGATTACAAGGAGTCATGAAAGAGCCTCTGATTCGAGGAATTCGGGAAAAAAAAGAGGTTGATCGATTTGAATCTGGGAAAAAGAAAAGTGGTTGATCAATTTGATGTCTATTTGCAGGATATTTATTTGGCTCCATTCGACAAAATTCCCGATTGTCGATCGTAGATAATCCGATCGAAATCGAGAATGACTATTCACTAGGCTCGACTCTCATTGAGAGCCCAAAATGTGAAGGCTTTTCTCCATTTTGAATTCGTCTGCTAGGTTTGATATTATTCCAAACCAAAAATGCAAGACGTTTTCATTTGATCTCCATCGACTCATTCGCTAGGTTTGATGTCTATCCCGAACCAAAAATGCGAAAGTCTACAAAAAAATGCAAAATTGCCAAATTTCCATGAAGCCATTGATTGGCCAAAATATCTCCTAAGCGAATAATCTCCATAAAGCCATTGATTGACCAAAATATCTCCTAGCGGATAATCTCCATAAAGCCATTGATGGAACAAAATATCACTTAAGAGGACAATGTCTGCATAGTCCGATCGGATCCCCCACCGTTATATATGCAAGACGAGGGCCACAACACCCAAATACCTCCTACCCAGTCGGTGAGCGAGCAATCCATCATAAAAATAAAGGCTTAATTCCAATCGATGATACATCCCGATCGATGAATCAATATGGTGCAACTTATCTGCTAGGCTTGACACTGTCACAGATGATAAAGTTAAAGTCCATTCATTTAAGATAAGTCCCTCCACTAGACTCGATGTTCATACCGAGTCCAAGACAATGCGAGACCGAAAGATCATTCGTCATACATAATTCTCCGACAAATATCCGATCGGATAATACTTCAATCAAGATTAAATACTGAAAAGTTATCTATTGTGCTTAACGCAATCAGTCTAAATCACAACACTAGCAATGCCTAAAAGGCATATTAAATCTGATCGGATTAAATAATCATCGATCCAAAATGGTCGTGCACTATAATGCTTGAAAAGCATATTAAAATTCAGAAAGTATTCTTCTTAGTCAATTTTACGCATTCTCCATGTCTGATTTCATACGCTCTCTATGGTTGATAATGATTATTCTCCTTAGCTATTTTCATGATAAAATTTTGTCCAAAATGAGAATTACAATACGAAGGCACAATTGAAAGGCAAATAGACTTTTATATATGAAGAGTTCTTACAAGTTACAAAGCAAATAAGACAACCACTAAAAAAAAGAGAAAAAGCTACGTTTTGAAAACTTCTTCGGAACCCGATTGGGTCTTCCATCATCGAGTACGTGAAACGAGGATTCCAGCACCCAAAGACCTCCTATCCGATCGATCAGAGGCAAAAGTTTGGCAACAATACAAATTTTGAGGCTAATACTGAACAAAATCGAACGTGTCGACAGCTTTGATGGTGATGGTTTTTCTCATATTGATGCCAATTTGTAGAGTGACGATATAGTAATTGAAAAGTGCACAGAATCTAGCCAAGATCATAGTATAAAATTGAAGCACGCTGAAAGAGGCATGATCCAAAAAATTATTGTGACTTCCAATAACATGGAAAAAACTTATGTTGTATTGTCTCTGAGACTGTGTCCCCAAATGGCGAATGAGCGACTTACTGTCTCACGCCTATGTACCCCCTCTTTCATCATCATGGAATTTGGACGAACCATCGCATAAACCTCAGCAGGCATATTGTATTGTGCAGGGATTTCAGCCACATCACAGTCTTTATAAGCCTCAAGAAAACTCTCCCCTATAGATTTAATGCTACTTGGAGTCATCTTTGATGAAGGGGAGAAGTAAAAACCGATATTGTGAATAAGAAATTACTTGGATAATCTTACAGAAACTCCAAAATCGCTGACATGACAAAGTTCATGAAAAAAGGCATGGCAAAATTTTACTAAAAATGAGAAAAATTACCCTAAAATCACTATTTATAGGCTCTAAGCTTCTAGAATTATCCAGCCGCCTCTCTGCTGAATAATCACCACGTGTCTCCAATTCATTAAGTGCATAACGACTGAACGAAGCGTCGCCCTCGGCACATGCGCAGGCATTAAATGCATAGCAGAGAACGAAGCGTCGCCCTTGGCATGCACACAGGCATTAAATGCATAATAGCTGTCTGAGCTGAACGGACGCGTCTCTTCGAATGGACGTCTTTTAAAAATTGAAAAAATCTAGCAAAAAGGCTTAAATTGTCAGATCGGACTCTTTGGAGGGGGGACAAGTGATAACTATGAAAAAATATCTCCAAGCCCCAATCAAGTCGATCCAATAACGCTTGGCAATGCCCAGAGCCCATCAACTAAAAGACAGAGTGTGAGTTGAAAGACAAGACAAAAAGGCACAGTATCCGATCAGACTGATGGGACGCGCTGTCCTGTTTAATCCACTGACACAAGTAAACGGTCATGTCTTCGCCTGCTTCCTATCACATCGCCGCTCATCTACCCCAATTGCCAGTTATTACACCCCAAGATACTCAAGTACCCCTTCAAATGACTCCTATAAATAGCCAAAAATATAATGGTTCTAGGTATTAAATATCTGAGACTCTCTTTCTCTCTCTAAACACTCTTTCTTTAAAAGCTACTAACTCAAGCTTCGGAGTGCTAACGTCCAGATTCGATCGGGCACTCCGTTTTGCAGGTTTTTCCATCCTACCGGATCCTCAACTGCCTATTCTCCTTCAATTTGCTTTATCATATATTAAAATAAAATTTTAGATATTCAATGAAATAGAACAAAAAAAATATACAAATTCAAGAATGTGAAAATATTTTTTGCCGAAAATAAAATATAGAAAAATAATAAATCCACTCAGGTGGCTGCGCCTTATATTTTGGACGCCTGCCCTAATTGCTTAACATTTAACAAAGACCCCTTACATTGCTTTTATACGATAATTTATTGATTTTTTCCTTTATTAATAAGAAAAAAATGTATTGAACAAAAAAAGAAGAAAAAGAAAAATAAAGACGTTGGTCATTTTTCCACTATCGTAAATCGACGGCTGAAATGACTCTAAAATGCATAAACAACGGTCAAGATTTCCTCTAAGCGACAAAAGAATCACAGGAGGAGGCGAATCCAAATCCCCCCATGTGACGACGTCGCTTTCAGCTATAGAAGAAAGCCCCCAAGTCAGCAAATAAACGGATCCAACGGCCTCTCTATCGGGTCATGTCTCGTGCCAATCTTATTATAATTGGACCAATAAACAACCAAAAAGATAAAAGATTTGTGATTTAACCGGTTCATTAGGTTCAATTGGATTTATTTTTTTTAAATAATATTATTTTTTAAATTTTATATAAATATTATGAAAATATCATTATATAAAAAAATTAAAAATAATTTAAAAAAATCAAAAATTAATAATAAAATAATACTTTCAAGTTATTCAACATTTATAAATATAGTAAAAAAATATAGATGTTCAAAAAAATATATCAAAATGTAAATTATAATTTTTATTTTATTTATAAAAATTAATTAAAATTACTTAAATTTCAATTATTTTATATTTATACTTATATTTTATTTTTTTCAGCAAAAAATAGTATTTTATAAATATTTTGGACAAAAAATAATTTTTTCATATTCAGATCAATTTTTTTCTTATTTCATCCGGTTTGTTCCGATTCAGCCCGCTTTTCACCGATTTTTAACCAGTTCATAACACTTTTTCAGTCCAATTTTAATGCATTTAACAGATCTGATCAATTAGTTAAATCGATCCGATTTTAATAACATTTGCATGCCTCTGTTCTGGCCAAGTGGCAGCAAAAGAGGCCAGCATCTTGCCATGTCAGCCGAGTTTGTTGCGTAATGTGAAATTTCGCCGGAGTTTGCGGCCGCAAATATTTATATTTGGTAGAGAAAGGTAATTAAAGAAAAGAAAAAGAACAGAATATGGACCTACAAGGAGGGGTGAGGTTCGATCGAATTGGGAAAAGCATGCGGTATTGTCACGACGATTTTTGGACCAACTTATCATCAATTTAATTTGTTGTTAGAATATGAGAAAATTAAATGCTGCTGAACTATTTTTCTGATATTCCTTCATAGCTTTGGATTGTGTGGTGCATAGCGAATTAATATACCACATCCCTTGGCTTCTCCAATATTTCTGATATATATATATATAGATTATGTTGTGTTATATTTTCGTGAATTCATTCATTTTGGGTCGCCATATATAAAATTATAGTAATAAACATGCTGCTGATATGATTTTCAGTGATTAAGGATCGATTGAATTGGTAAGGTCATAATTATAAAGATGAAATCTAATAATTGATAATTACAATCTCAATTAAGATTGATAGTGGGGCGCAAGAGGATAACACGAAATGTAAAATGTTGTCAGGTAAAAATGATTTTTAATAACAATAATAAAAATGTATGCAACTTCATCATCCACTTTTAACTCTGCTTTAAATCCATTCACGATTTTGTTTCAAATAATATAATAGATATTCATCTGTAAAATAAAAAAAATATATATAATTTATCAGATTGGCAACCAACACAAGCAAAAGAAAAGGCAAGGACCCATGGAATCTAAAAGCTTATGCTGCTACTGAAAAATGGTAACTAATTATATGAAAGCTACCTAATTTTACGCTCTCTTGCTTTTCCTATTTTCCACCATTCCTATTAGCTAATTCCGCTTCATTATTAACGACACTACATTGGGTGCAATTTACGCTTTCTATATACACTGGCACTTTTGCTTTTAATTATTATTATTGTATTTAATAAAAAATTACTAATAAATTCGGAGATTTTATAAAAGAGAGACGTTGTATTTGGCGGTCAAGTTGGCGCCATATTGAATGAGAAAAATAATAGGACTCGATCGGATGAAATAGTGCTTGGAACCTCCAAGAAGGTTAGTACGGTTAGACCGGACATAACACTCTAAAACTTAAGTCAGTAATAGATTTTGAGAGAGAAATGATAGAGAGAGTGTGTATCTCAACAGTACGAACTGTTTTTAAGTGTGGGATGACCTGATATTTATAAAAAGCATTTAGAGTCACTTTAATAGTCTATCCAGATATCAAAATAAATATTTAGCAATATAACGCGAAGCAGGTAATGGATGGATGAATGGATGTATCAGTGAACTATTAAAGGGCATATCTTGTCTATCCAATTGGACGACTTTATCTCCTTAATTTTTGTGTGCGTCCATTCGCTCACACGCCAGACATCAGGAACACTGGGCTTAGATTGTGCTCAGCTTCTTGTCCGATGATCCTTTGAATTGAGTTTGATTTAGGCCTATCAAAAAATAATGTTAAATATTATCAATTACTATCCAATAATTGGGCTTACATTTTAGTATGCTATTAAAAACTACCAAAATAGCAACATTTTCAAACCCTAATATACAATGCCTATTCAATAGTTATATAATTGTTTATGTTTAAAGCATGCGCTTGATTTTGTCAAATATCTAGTCTATAACAAGAAAATAAAATGACAATAAAAAAAATTTCCGAACCGACCTATATAACATGAACTCTTTCAAATTCAAACATAGCACGAGTTCGGTATTAGCATTGAAAAGTTCAATGCAACCATTTTTGGGTATTCTGTAATTTATAATGACCACATATTACTAACTGCTATATAATATTATTATTTAATTCATTAAAACTATACAATTATACACGAATTCTTACAAAACTATACATATGTTCTACAAGCTTTTAATATATTTATAATATCTTTTTTGCTAATTTCACAATTAAAATCTATTTTACTGAAAATTCACGAAAGTACTTCATTTTTAAAGGACTAGAAATTTAAAATTACCATTATTATTATTATTTTAATTTATCCATCGGACTATTATTCCGTAATAAATTAATATGTTAAATATAGGAAAAAATATTAATATGTCAATGCTCATGTGAATTCTTAATGTATTTTTGTTATGACATTACTTCTGTTAATTCTATGAAATTGCTGAACCCCCTTATACATGTGTGTGTGGGACCAATGTATTTTGTTCGGGCCCACATAGCAAGCAAAATAGCAAATACAAACGAACGACGACTTCACCGTCTAAAATTCCAATTTGAATGTCGGTGTGTGCGTTTGAAAGCATTATTTCCTGTTTTAAGGCAATGACTAATGACAGGGTTGCTGCTGTATAAACTAGGGAATATAGGTATACTGCGTATATAAGCTGGAGTTATTTGACTTCATTATGATATTGTCTAGGGAAAAACAAATTATGAGAAATCTATGTCATTTTTAGCTTCCAGTAATTTTTACTCATATATAATTTACATATATATTTCAAACTTTAATGGTAATTTAACATATAAGCAGCCAATTTTTACAAAATATTTATAATATTTTCTTTATCCGCTTCCATCTATAAAATATCAACTATTAGCAAATATTATTCGCTATCAATTAGTATAGACCGCTAAACTAAACACTAAATCTTACATGTAGCGATGGAAATGAGCTGAGTTGAGTTAAATTTTATGAAATTGATGATACAGATAAACTGATAGACTGGGCTACACTTACATGTTAAAGGTAATATAGTAAAATTAGTAACAAAATCGAGTCACTAAACAGTTCGTAACTAATAACCACTTAATTACCGAAACAAACTGCAATTATTACTATGTTTAACTTTAATACACCTTATAGTTATAGTAAGTCTAGCTAAATCATTAAATGCAGTGGCGAAAAAGAAGAAAAGATAAAGAGAAAAAATGAAAGAAAGGAACTATGGTGGGATATTTAACGCAACTTTATTGACTGTATTAGTAGCAGCAGAGTAGCACCATCAAGGCCTTGCTCAACGGCCAAAACTACCCCCATGCAAAAGCCTTCCTGTAAATCCTGAAATCACGCAGCGGCCCCACTCCAGTCTTGTATATAAATCACTTCTTCTCCCTCCATTCTTCTCCACGCTTAAAACCATTCTTCATTTCTACTCAAAGCATACTCCATCAATGTCGATCCCTTCTCCCTTTCTCCTCTTCCTCTCATTCCTCTTCTACCTTCTCTCTCCTTCCCCCATTTACTCTTCCCCTGTTCAAAACCCCGAACATGTTGTACAAGAAGCAAACAAGTAAGTACATTGTATTTATTTAAGTTACTCATACTCGTGCGGGTTTTTAGTTAGAAGAAGAAAGATGAAAATGTGTTTATATTTATTTAATTTCTGAATGCAGGGCTGTCAATGCTTCACTTTCGAGGAGGAATTTAGGGTATTTTTCTTGCGGAACAGGTAACCCCATCGACGATTGCTGGCGGTGCGACCCCAATTGGGAGAAGAATCGCCAACGGCTGGCGGATTGCGCAATTGGGTTCGGCAAAAATGCGATTGGTGGTAGAGATGGCAGGATTTATGTTGTTACTGATTCAGGCGACGATGACCCAGTTAACCCAAAGCCAGGGACTTTAAGGCATGCGGTGATTCAAGATGAGCCATTGTGGATCATATTTTCGCGGGACATGACAATTCAATTAAAAGAAGAGTTGATCATGAATTCTTTTAAAACAATTGACGGTAGAGGTGCCAGTGTTCATATTGCTGGTGGACCGTGTATTACTATACAGTTTGTGACCAACATTATAATCCATGGGTTGCACATACATGACTGTAAGCAAGGCGGGAATGCTTATGTGAGGGACTCCCCACGGCATTATGGGTGGAGGACTATATCGGACGGTGATGGAGTGTCCATCTTTGGTGGTAGCCACGTTTGGGTGGATCATAACTCATTGTCAAATTGTAAGGATGGTCTTGTTGATGCGATTCATGGGTCCACAGCTATCACCATTTCTAACAATTACATGACCCACCATGATAAAGTTATGCTCTTGGGTCATAGTGATTCTTACACTGCGGACAAGAACATGCAAGTCACTATTGCCTTTAATCACTTTGGAGAAGGCCTTGTTCAGAGGATGCCTAGGTAAATATTGATTAGTTAATTTAGTTGCCACTTAGTGGGCCATGTGGAGCAAAACAAAGTAATTTATTGTTTAAATTTCAAATTTTGCAGATGCAGACATGGGTATTTCCATGTGGTCAACAATGACTACACCCATTGGGAAATGTATGCCATTGGAGGCAGTGCAAATCCTACTATCAATAGCCAAGGCAACAGATTTGTTGCACCTGACAATAGGTTCAGTAAAGAGGTCAGGACTGAGGACTAAGGACTGCATCTTTTTTTTCTTTATTATTATTATTGTCTTAACTGATTTAACTACCCCCCCAAAAAAAAAAAATTGGCATATAGTTAAAGAAATTAAGTGTGATAATGGGTGCAGGTGACAAAACACGAGGATGCACCCCAAAGTGAATGGAAGAATTGGAATTGGAGGTCTGAAGGTGACCTATTGGTGAATGGAGCATTTTTCATAGCATCAGGTGCTGGTGCCTCTTCAAGCTACGCTAAGGCATCAAGCTTGAGTGCTAGACCCTCTTCACTTGTGGGTACCATAACAGTCGCTTCTGGCGCACTCAGTTGTAAGAAAGGCGCTCGGTGTTGATTGATGACTGCTGATTAATTACAACATTTCTTAATTACCAGCGATTTAATTAAGTATGTTGAAGCACGATTAGGCAGACAAGTGAAAAAAGTCTGCAATTTTCCTGAATTTTTTTAAACATGTTTCTTTTTTTTTTTTTATTACAACCTCGACCTGTTGCTCTTGAACCATTCAAGATTGTGTTTAATGGGTCAATAGAGAGCAAGTGTTGTTACATATATATTATTCTATAGTAATATAAATTATCTTTTTGATTTATATATAAAATGGCCGTCTGCCTGCCTTTAGCTCTGATTTTATCTTAAACACCCACATTAAATAAGAACCCATAACTTGAATGAACATGACGAATAAACCAATTGCAAGTGGAGACAGAAGAAAATGTTGAACCATTGATTGTGAATCCCATTAATGCAAGTGAGTAATGAAAGCAACCACACCCAATTATGAAGCTTCAGTACTTCTAATAATTCACCAAAAAGAAAAGAAAAAAAAAGGAACAGATTCTCAAACAACCATAACCAAACAATTTCACGTTTTGAGTCTTAAAACAACACTTTATGTTCTTTAATTTGAATAAAGTTCTTACACTGTTCAGTTAATTTTTGACCCACTCCACTTTGTAAATGTTGAGTAACCAATGCAAATAAAGTTTTAAGAGCACAAGAAGTTGAATTAATTACGAACAAACTAACAAAAAGGTGTAACGAAATGGACCCACTTTGATTGGGTGTGGAGGAGAAAAAAAGGGTATAAGCACATGGGAGGCAATATTAAACATCGGTTATGGTGGATTTATGATTGTTCTTGTCCATTCATGGACTTAAAACCAGGTTTCAACTACATGTTTGACAAACTTACACTTACCCCAATTTTCCACACAATCCATCCGTCTCCTTACTTATGGCCACCAAACCGAAGGATTTAGAAGAATTGCTCAAATTCTGCCACTGCACATGCAAAATTCAAGTGGCCTATTCGTATGTGGCTCAGTATCTTCAGCTCCCTTGAATTCAAAAAATCAATAATAAAGATCATTATTATAAGCTGGCGTCAGTAAATTTAGGCGGTTGCACAAAAATAAATAAAAAAAATTTTTTACTCAATAGTTATATGTACCGAATATATAGAGGGAAGATGAAAGTAGAATTTTAATTAATTTAAAAAGCAATTAAATTTTCAAGCATGTCAATGTAATTTTCTATATTCTTATTATAGCGCCGGACAATGGAGGAAACACAGCTATCATTTGGGTTTAGTAACATTATTATATGTCTCCTTGAATGTGGATGAATTGGGGGTTCAATTCAAAATAGGTTATATTTCTTTCCATGTAAAGTTGAACATATGATAAACATGTTTAATGGAATAACTGGAGCTAAATGGGCAAATTTTAATCCTATTCATAAATTTTATACAAAAATGAACCAATTTAATATAATTTGTTATATGATTAGTAAAACTAATTTTATATTATGTGTGATTTTATAATTTTTTTATATAAAGTGAACATGAAAATATAATAATTTTTTAATGAAAAATTGTAGAAAAAAGTAAAAAAATTAATATCGTAGAACTTTACATGTTTATGGACCAAATCTTAACAACCCACTTAATTGGTCTTTGACCCGTATAATGTTAGCTCACTTATAATTCAATGGCAAGAGCAAAAATAGAAACAATATAGCAGCTAGCTAAAAGTTTTAGGGCCCAGTAGCGGGGAGGGGCGTTTTGCTCTCCTAGAGGTGTTGTTGCGCAAGAATACTTTTGAGCTTGTTTAGGGCGTTGCTTGCATGAATAAGAGCACGGAAGAGGATGATTTATAGTCCAAGAATCTAAAATCTTTGGTCACGTGCACCATATCTCCCTTAGCTTCAACATAATAAGATGAACTAGCTGGAGGGTCTGACTCAACTGGAAATTCTGATCACACCTTTCGTAATTTAATGCTATCAGTGTCAACTTTCAACCGAATCCTTGTCTATCATTCGACTTAAAAGGGTTAACTTTCCGCATCTCAAGAACAAGGAAACTGCCTCATTATATAATGTTTGAGTTCTGCTCAATTCTTCATTCAACGCTTTGAATGTCTTCGTTTATAAAATTTTGTTAAAGACTTGAAAATTTCGTTGAAACAATCATAAGGTTTCCCTCGATTTTGGGGTATCCAGTTCCCATAGCATCTTGGAGTTCTTGAGAGTCAAAGGATCAATCTTCGAATGCTGTTGCCTAAATAAGCCACGGGGCACACTGTTTACTGAAATTTAATATTCAAACTCAACCTCTGCGACCAGTAAATTCAGCAGAGGAATGTCGTTATCAAATCTTTCGATTGAAAAGAAAAACGATTGTCTGGAATTATAAGATAAAGATCAAAAATAATATAGATATATGTCATTTAAATGAGCCCAACGATTCGTCAACAGACTTGCCTCGTGGGCTAATCTCCTTCAAGACATGGGCTGGGCCTCTTAAAGGCCCTTTCCTTTGTCCAATTATTTCCGAAATCTCCTTTACCCAATTTTTAAATTATCCCTAATAAAAAACATACTGTAGAAATTGTCCGTATATATCAACTTGCAATTCATCATTATCACCTGGCCGTCACTTTCAACTAATACTGATATAAGAACGTTAACTAACATTTCATCTATCAATTAATTTCGTGATATTAAAATCGGTCCAAATATTTGGACAATTATGATTTTAATTATCCTAAATTCCTAATTGTGTTGTATTTTCATTTGATGTTACCATATATGACATGTTGCTTATGTGGTGAAGCATCCTAGCCACCATAATTATAGTCATATTAACTTTTGCAAATTAATAAAATTGATAATTTTGAATACTTACTTGCCGTTTTGAATTTTCTTTCTTTCTTTTTTTTTTCTTTTAAAAAACTTACCAATTTGTTAAAAAAATAAATTATAAATTAAAGTAAAGGATTTTTGTATTTGCCAAAATCTTGTTTGTATTTTTATACATTTTATTCATTTATTTAATATTAAATGTGATTTAAATATTTGTTATATAAATTTGCCCTTTCAATATGGATACGATTTATAAAAGTTTTCGTTTGTCTGGAATATAAATATTTGTTATATTACTATTATTACTGTTTTTGTCAAAAAATTTAAAAGATTTATTCCATTAATTTTATTAATTTCATACATTTTTTATATTGTAAAATTTTATTTGAATATATATATATATATATTAATGAAAATTTAATTTATATTAAAAAAAGAAAAGCATTACTATAAATATATTGATGTCCCCACAATTTTATTTTGATATAGTCAGCGAGTGAATACTTATCATAAACGTAAGAAGGTGCATTGGCTCAGAAAGACCCACTTGTTGATGGAATAGAGGGAGAAGGCATGTTAAAAATTCCATGTGGGAATTATGTATCTATCCCAGCAATATTGTAAAATGCGTGGGATGGGTACGTTGCTTCATCGAAGAAAACCACTTATTATTTATATATTCATTCCAAATAGACTAATACATTTTTATAACAAATCCCACCCACCAAATCACGCTACATGCTCCTTTTTTTCCTCTCCTTTATTAGTTTCTTAATCCCACCGATAAGACAACATAACATAAATTTATGGCCACCCCAAAAACAATAATTACACCACACGAGTAATTAATTAAATTAATAAGAGGTTAGATCTTCAACCGCGGAATAATTTACTTAAAAATTTATGACAGGTGAGATCGCGCCGCATCATCGCGGACCTTATTACGTCCTTCTACCCGTGCTGGTTTTCCACGCTCGCCGTCACCGCCCCTTAGATCAAGACCTATCATCATCAAGTATTTTAACAAAATTAGCTTATATTAATATCCTATTTTGTATTTTATTTATTCCACTCGATGCGATAATTTTCAATCTTTCACATAAATTATTATTTAATAATCACTAACTAATATTGATTTTATAAAATATGAGTTTTTCGAAATAACATTGGATCGTGGTTAGTTAATTTTTTGTTGAAAATCAACAACGCAGATGC
The DNA here is from genome assembly GCA_037975025.1 of Excoecaria agallocha. Taxonomy (NCBI): domain Eukaryota; kingdom Viridiplantae; phylum Streptophyta; class Magnoliopsida; order Malpighiales; family Euphorbiaceae; genus Excoecaria; species Excoecaria agallocha. The sequence goes on from JBBPFJ010000236.1 coordinate 45,982, forward strand.
CCTTCATTCGAAGCTTTGGGCTATCAAGAGAGGTTTGGAGCTAGCTTGGGGCAAACCATGGAGGAAAATTTTAGTTCAATTTGATAGCCAGGAAATTATCAACCGTTTAAAGAATCCAGTAAATGTTGATTCTCACCTCTCATATCTTGTTATGGATATTAAAGGCATTTCGAACCGTAGCTGGCAAGTTAAGATCGAATATGTTAGAAGAGAAGCTAACTGTAGCAGACTCTATGGTCAAGAATGAAGTCAATCCGATGGACACTTTCAGCTGGTTTGCTGTTCTCCCTCCTTGTGTTAAGGAGTTTTTAGAGCATGATAGTCGGGGTCTAAATATCCCAAGTTCTTTCTAGTTTTGTTTTTAGTTTCTCTTCTTATATTTAATAAAAAAAGTATTTACTGCGATGAATGGAAAAAAAAATTAATAGCACATACTTCATCTGTTTTTATTTATTTGACGTTTAAGGTAAATTGTCAAAACCAATAATTTATTAAATAGACTATATAAATGACTACTTTATCTTTATTAATCTCTTCCTAAAACTCTATTTCCCACACTAACATTTTAACACCCTCAAAACAATTATCTGAGTCCACATTATTTTGCTTATATTTCTACTATGGTTAATTTATTATTAAATTAAAAAAAATTCAATAGAATGATGGCTTAATAATTAATATTTATGCTACCCAACTTGCAAAAATTTAATTCACACTCCCAAATATCTTTTCTTCAACTCCCAAACTTCAATCAGTCAACACATCACTTCTATAACAATTCATCACGCAATCAAATAAATGTATCACATCAAGCGCAAACCATTAAATTCATTCCATTTATAAGTTATTACAAATAAACTTCATAAGAGATTTAGTGAGTTATACATAACTATACAATCTAAAAGACATAAAAAAAAGTTTTTTCCTCTGTACATGCCACTATTAGTCTCTAGCACTTGTTGGCTACATCTGTCCTTGCGTGCAGTCACAGTAAACTACAAGCTAAGCAACAACGTCACTTAGTGGTGGATGCATATACATAAAATTTTACTTAATATATATATATATATATATATATATATATATATATATATATATATACACACACACACACACACACAGTTTAATCAATTAATTTGTTAATAATTTAATTAAATTTTCAAATTTCATAAATTTATTCTTCTTATCTTAAAATTTCCTCTTAATCATCTTAAAATTTTTATGTCATATTTAATTTCACAATTTCCTTACTTTAAGTGAAAAATTACAATTATATCCTTGAGTTTGACTTTTTCAACTGTTGACCCAATTTTGACTTTTTTTATTGACTTTTTTTCTAGTTAACTAATTTAACTCCAATTTGTGTCGGTTGATTTTCTTTGACTTTTATTTCCTTTTTAATTATACAAATTATATTTTAGTCCTTAAAAATTTTTCCTTAGATGGAAAATTTCCATTCAGTCCTTGTGACTTTTCTTAATTACTATTTTGCCATTTTTAATCAATTTACCCATCTTGACCGTTTTAACTACATTCTTACCTCCGATTAGCCATTTGCCCTCAGTTAATCGCGTAATTACGTTTTTTCCCTTATTAAACATATATACCTTATTTTTCACCTTATCTCATTTTTATTCACATTTTTAACATTTTAGAAGTCACAAACATATCTTTTGCACAATTTATTTTAAAATTACTATTTTGCCTCTAGCTATAGATAATAGAAAAACCATGAACCGGATAAACAAATTCAATAAGTGAAAGCGACCGTACCACTAGGGTATAATGCTACTCCCCAGTATGCCAGTATAATGAACCGGCTATCAGTATATCCTCACTTTTTCAGTACAAAACAGTAAAGTAGTAGTACAGTATACAGAACATCGCGGGATAAGTACCCCTATAGCTAGCCATACTATCATAGGGTCCTGTGTTATGCACTAAATACTAAGGGCACAGTAAATCATTACGTTTTTATACTTTACATTATTTTTATATTGTTATACATGCTAAACACATTATGTTAGTGTCATCATGGTTCCATTTCTACTCATTTAAGCTCATTACTTAAACATTTCATAATTATATGCGCATTATTACAAAAATATAATCAAAACATGCCATTACACACACATATACCATTCGGCCCTTTAACGATCTCACACTTACATATTGTTTTATCCTACCTTTTCAAGTCATACACATTTCTATATCTCTTTTATAATACAATAAGGTGAGATATATCAATTTCACATGAATATTCTTAAGTTTTCATTATTTTCATCATTATGTAAATATAGTATAATTAGATATAATTCTCATAACTTATTCCAATCAACATAATTACACTCCTCATACCTCAAATTGCTTAATTATCATCAAATATCCAATTAAAGGTTAAATTACATTAAGGTACCCTAAGGTACCATATTCGGCCAACCTAATCTCCCATACTTTTAAATTAATTTCTTCCCACATTTAAGTTTCTAATGACTCAATTTGACATTATATCACATTAATTTAAATCATTTTGCCATTTCATGTAATCTAGTATAGTTACATAATATAAAAATCATAGAAATTTTAACTAAATTAGGAAAATTAAATGTAATTTGCATCCACTAACCTCACTTAGGCTTGGTTTCCACCTATTCTTCTTTGTCTTTTTCTTTTCCTCCTTGGCTTCCTCCTTCTCCCTTGTTTTCTTCTTTTGGCCGAATATGAAAGGAAGAGAAACACAAGATTAATGCATATTTTTAAGAAATTTAAAGTCACTACTATGATTCTCTAACCCAATTGTAATGCCCCTTATTATACCCTAGGAGAATTTTTCACAAATTAATTATTAGGTTCTATGTTAAATTAAATATAAATACATAGAGAGAGACCTAATTGAAAAGTGAAAGGGTTAGTTTTGGGACATAATTAGAAATAAGGGAAAGTAAATGACCAAAGAGCAAGTTTTGCATGTAAATGATATTTGGGCTAATAGAAAGAAAGAGAAAGGGAAATATTTTAAGAGGTGGCCCGCTTAATCAAGTTGCTTCTTTCCTTCATCTTAATCCTCTCTCAAATCCTAAAGTCTCTCTCTCAAAAATCTCTCTCTAGATCTCTTGGGTTTTTGGCAAAAAGAAGAAGATTTAGTTAGTTTTTGCTTTTAAGGTATCCTTATTTCTTCTTTGTTATATGTTGTTCATTGAATAAATTGATGGATGTTCATGGTAGTGTCTTATTTTATATATAGAAGGAGAAGCAAATAAAAAGAAGGGAAAGGAAGCTATTCAAGAGTGAAGAAAAGTTAGAGTTTAAAAAGGTATGAGAACTTGCATGGTTATGTGTGTGTGTGCTTGAGTTCTTGACATGAGAGATGTCTTTATTACTGCTATTATATGTTTTATGTGTTGATCTTAATCTTGAAAGTGGTTTAGAAATGAAATAAGCAAGTTTTGTTGAAAGATACAAAAATCTGTTTTAAAACTCTATGGACCAATTTGTACTCTTTTAGTCATATTTTGAGTTATATTTATTCAAATGGAGAAATTCCGGTTGGTTTAGAAACTAAACACACATATCTTGATTTTGTTAGAAGAAATGGAGAACTGATTTTTACTGCACGATCTAAAGATTTATAGATCCAATTGGGACGATTTTAGGTTTCTAGAAACTAGAGACATAGGCCTACAACTTTGTAGAAGGGCATATTTGCTGAAAATATTATTTTATAGGTCAAAATTGGCTTAGAACCCAGAATTGGAAATCTACCGTGACCCCTATTGCATGATTAGGCTCACAGTTACCATGATTTTGGTAGTAACCGTGACCTTTCCCTGTATTTTGATACTTGAAATTTTATGATCTCATATGATGCCAAAGCCTACCTAAGCCCTTCCTAAGCTGGTAAATCATTTTAAACCTAAAAGTATAGGGTAATATACCCCTTTAACCATATGAATTAAAACGGAACATAGAAGAAAAGTATTGTAATACTTAATATATGTACATGATTGTTTGTATATAGATGCATGAATGTTTATAGTGACTATTACTTGGTAACTGTTAGTTACAAAGCTATATAATGATAAACTTGAGTTAGTTTATCTTGTACTAAAATGCATTAATGTGAATTAATGACATATGTGATATAGTTTGTTGCCTGAATATAAAAACTTTGTGATGGATAGATAGGCATGCCTATAGGGTTACAGTCACAGCTACTATAGTCTGATCCATTTGGGTCCACAGTATGTCTCTAAATGAGACCACAGTTCTGACCTCGGTTGAGTCCACAGATTTAATACCTTCGAGTATTTATATGTTTGATACCTTATGGTATCCATAGTATCTATTATCCACACCCACAGAAATTTAAGCAGGCAGTTTATAAAATGAATGACATGCATACATAGTTTGCAATCTTTTATTAATATGATTAAATGATATAATTATTTTCTTCCAATAATATGCCTAGTATTATTTCTTAATGAAGTAAATGCATTTTATTTTGTATTTTTGTTGCATGCTTGGTGATAACCACTGTGAGTGGTTATCAACATGTTATTTTTATTCTCCATTAAGCTTTATAGCTTAGCACGGGTATTTATCCGTGTAGGTTCGAAGGTTAGACCTTTTCTTCAGGGACAAAGCCAACATTCTCAAAAGCCTACATCAGATTAGAAAGAATCATTTTGCAGTATGAGATTCAATTTTGTATCTTTTTTATTAGATCATGATGTATTTTGTATTAAAATCATGTAATTATCAAGTTTTGTATTAATTACCAGCAACATTTTAATGTATCAAACTTACTCTTATGTGATTTGTAAAGTATATATGTCTATATATATCTATATGCATCATTAACATATGACTCACAGGATTAATAGAATGTAATTAGTAACAATAATAAGGATAATCTAGTATAGTCATTGCACCAATTCTATATGCCTATGCAATTTTCCTTTCAAATTCTACCCAAAACTCATAAAATCACAAAATTTCATCTCAGGGTTCTTACCTCAAATCCCTAATTTCTTGGCCTCCTTCTGATGGAAATCATTTTCTAGGTTAAAGAGAATAAATTTATGAGTATTAGATTGCAATTAGGGCTTGTGGTTTAGAGAGTGAAAGCTTGAAATGAAGAAAAATTGAGGAGAGGGCACAAAAGGGAGGGTTTGGATTTTTGAAGGAAAGAGGGGGAAGATGTGCTGATTTTTGAGAGACTTCTAGATGTCTCTAATCTGTAACTCATGGCCTATTTATATGCAAAAGGAATGGCCGAGATTCACTAATTCACTATTGAATCCAAAGGCTTTAATTTTTGCCAGTTGTCACCCAAACACCCACCTAGGCTCATCCTACTGATCTAGGCTCACTCACACTAGATCATGGTTTCATATTAGTAACCCTCGTGTCTTCTTATGATCAAACTCTCGGGTTTGATCCTCCAAATGACTCAGTCTTGATTTTGCACCCCGAAATATGAATTTTCATTTCAGATATCAGATTGCCCTAAAATTTTCCTCAAGAGCATGTGGTAAAAATTTCAGCTTATTTCGACATCATTTCAGTACACTTCTAGTCCCGGTGGCCTGCACAGTCGGTCCAAAATTTAAAATTTCAGAATTGTTAGAATCACTATTTTGCAGTCCCTAGGGTGTTTTTACATTATTTATATGATATATATGAAATATGGGAACAATCAGAGATCTCTAGTTTCCTCAATCGCTCGATCAAAGTATTGGTCAACCATAGGTAAATCCGTAAAATTTTCTTTATTTGCTCATTTGAAGGTCTATTTAACCTCAGTTTCTCCTCAAATTGGTCCACTAGATCTCGTTTAACTTGTACTTTCATGCCTTAGTCTTAGGTCACATTGCCCCCTGGATCCCTTATCTCGAATTTTTCGGTCCCACAACACTTATCCTTTATTTATCTAATCTCCTTGTCTTATTCAACTCTGATTTTTTCGAAATTTAACCTAGAGTAAATTTTCATGTTCTACAACTTACTATGCATGACAGATGAAAAACTAGAAACACAATTTATTGATGTTTTAGCAGCTGGTATGCATTTCGTTTTCTATTGTTTCCTGTTCAACTGAATTGTGACCCTGCATTGATACAATACGTTATACAATTTTTAAGTTAGACTAAATGCCAATAATATATTTTAAACTATATCCCTGTTAGAGAAAATCTGAATATCATTTTCTTAATCGTGGTAAACATAAACTTTTCATATTCTTACTTGAAAGTTGCAATCCTTTATTTTGCTTGAATACAATATTCATTTAAGATGTGCAAATTACATAAAGGTAAATATGAGATAAATTAGTCACAAGTGTATCAAAATTTTAAAACGTTATTTGTAAAAAAAAAATTTAACAATTTTTAAACGACAAATATATCAAAACGAAGGAAGTAATTTATAACTATATGATATTTCATGAAATAGTCATTCGATTTGAAGTGTTTTACAATATTTGTCATTAAATGTCCAGCTGACCTTGGTATATTTGTCACTTATTAATCCAATAGTTTTTATTTTTTTTGATTTTTTTTCTTCACTTGAGCTATGCTTCGTTTTGTTTTGTTTTGTTTTTTTTTTTAATTTTTCATTTTCGGTTGCAAATCTTCACCTACATAATTCAGTCACATAATAGCTAATCTTTTTATAATTCTAATACCATATTAAAATTTAGTAATTTACATGTGAAGTTAGAGGTTATTTCTTCCGTTTTTTTTATCAATTATTTTTATTATTTTTACTAGAATTAAAAAATAATAAATAAATTTAAATTTAATATTAAATTACGTAATTAAAATTAAATTATTAAATTTAATTGATTTTAATTTTACTGAAAAAGAAAATAAATTAAAAAATAAATTAAAATATATTAAAAATTTAAAATTTACAGATAAATAAAATTTAAATTTTATTTAAAAATAATAAATAAAAAAAATTGAGGGAATATGACTTAATATCCTTAATTAATGATAAATCCAAAGCCATGGTGGGGGCTATTTGGATCCACGCAAATTTAATAGAAAAGCCCTTTCAAAATTTCACCGCCATTTATCTAAAACATGAGTTTTTAAATCTCTTGCAAAGAAGAAGAGCGGTTTAAGGGTTTAATTTCAATAAATTATTATCCAGGACATAATAACAAGTCATAATAAATTTGTCTTTTAAAAAAAAATATTGTTGGGGAAGGCCACGCCAGGCAGTAATAGACGAAAAACCAATAGCCTAAGCATGTAGGTGGCAGTGGTTAAATACGAGCGACACGTTGAAACATTTAATGGGGACGCGACGCGAAGCCGTAGCTTATAAAGATGCCACGTTGCTAAGAATAGGTTACGTGTCAATTAATGGCAATACTAGTGGATGAATAATTAGCTGGCAATGGCATGGATGAGAACGAGGTACACGTCAGACTGAGCTAATGCCCCTTCCCGCTAACCAAGAGCCGTTCATTACAATTCCGGCCTCTTGTAGAAGTTGGATTTATCCGTTTCCACGTCGGATCGTGACATGGTCCCGCATTGATTTTTAAGGAAAATATCTTCTGCTGCCCTTTAAGATCAAAATGACACCAAGGAAAAGAAAAATCTAAGAGGGCAAAGGATGGGTACGAAACAAAGCAGTTCATATTGATTTTTAAATTGATCTTATTAAAAATTTAATTAGGTATAATAATAATAATATAAAATTGTTACTAATTCCATGTAAATTAAAATCTTGTATAGTTAATCATGTAAATTAACGTGTTACTAATTTGATGCAAATTCGAAAGTATGTTTTGGGACTTAAAAAGAATTTACGCGTAGAGCTAGAGAGTGTACCCACGCGCTAATATAGATAGGTTCTTTTGTCGTCCAAGAAGATTTCAAAGAAAAAAGGCGGAAGAGGGTCGTAAAATTGGGATATCGTTTGGATTAAAGCGGAAGGCAACTAAATTCTGGGATTTTAGGAGGAAATGATGGCCAAGCATTTGGTTGTAACTTATAAGAAGGAAGTCAACAGAATAAAGTTGGGTCAAATTTGGTAAAGGACTTGATAAATGTGATCGTGTATTGGGGGATAATACTAATAGACCTCCATTTTCCTTTCTCTCTGGTTGCAAGAGGACCAACCTCCAGGAAACAACGCTGCTGGAGAATCAAACAAATTAGCTACTTAATTAAATAATGTACCACCGTTTTAATATAATCTTAATCACCTTAACTAGCCTAGTTATATATAAGTAGTGCACTTCATGAATCAGAATAGTGATTTTAAGAAAAAATATTAAAATCAACATCGTCATTTTTATTATTTCAAAAATAAAATATAATATTAATATCTATCAAGATAAAAAAAAAAGCAATTAGTATTATAGGCTGCATTATTAATATTTGATTGATATCAATTTAGATATTGCATGAAAAAAAAATCAACTTTAGGTCAATTATTTTCTTTAAAAACTTAATTATTTGAAGTTGATCAAAATTAGTTGAATAATATAAACAAGCTTTTTTTTTTTTTTTTATATTTAGAAATACAAGCTCATCCAGAAGTTTTACAACAAAATAATTATTTCCAAGTTTTTCTAAACGTAGGGTCAGCTTTTTCTTAACTACGTTCCATCTTAATTCTAACCCTATATATTTGACTCTTGACGCTTCTATAGCAAGAACAAGCAAGGGTTTATCAATGCACCGCCAAAAAGGCGCGTGTGGTATCCCACTCCGTCGTCCAATTTTTTTACTTTATTTTTAACCTTTTTATTTTTTTATTATTACGCGTGGGCGTGCATCATCTTCAATTTTTTGCCTATAAATCTCATGGGACAACTCACTTCGTTCTCATTCCCAATTCGCATAACATAGCAGAATTCATGTCGTACTATTCGTCTCAAGCTCTAATGGAAGAAGCTTTCAGCACAAAAGCATCTGCTGCCACCTTCTACGGTGAGAATCTAACCGCCGGTCAAAATCCTCGTGAATTACCTAAAGCCGACGTTCAGATTGTCACCTCCGACGGCTTACGCATTCCGGCTCACAGTAGTATCCTGGTACTTAATTTCTCATCTCACGATTCATTTTTCATTTCTATATCTCATCAATGTTGCGATTAATTTGGGTTTCTATAATCGTAGGCCTCGGTTTCGCCGGTGCTGGAAAATATCATTGAGCGGCCACGCAAACACCGCAGCTCTGAGAGAGTCATTCCCATCCTCGGGGTTCCAAGCGACGCCGTTTCTGTCTTTGTTCGGTTCATCTACTCTGCAAGGTTAACTACTTTGGTGGATTTGAACATATGTACATAGATCACATCCATTCGTTGAATCGTCTAAACTAAATCTGACGGCTGACCAGTCTGTTAATTAGATCCTTTACTTGTCCTCTTAGATTTAGAAAAAAAGAATTAAGAAATTGAAGGAAGAAGGAATAAAGATTTTTTAATTGTTCAACGTTGGAAGTATTTTCAAAGCTTTCGATTTAGGTCAGTTACGTAAACTAAACACGATTTCTCCTTTCACCAAAAAAAAAAAAAGAGACGATTTCCAAACTTAGAGTACGCAATTTTTGATTTAATAATTTATTTGATTTTGAACATTAAATTTAAATAATTAATGGAGATGACGGAAATGTCCTTGGCACAGATGTAACGATGAGGACCTGGAGAAGTTCGGAATCCATCTATTAGCATTATCCCACGTGTATCTTGTGCCGCAGCTGAAACAGAGATGTGCGAAGGATGTGGGTCGACGGTTGACGATCGAGAATGTGATTGATGTTCTTCAATTGGCAAGACTTTGCGATGCACCGGATCTTTATCTCAAGAGTATGAGGTTGGTCTACACTCATTTCAAGGCCGTAGAGAAGACCGAAGGCTGGAAATTCATGCAGAATCACGACCCTTGGCTCGAGCTCCAGATTCTTCAATTCATCGATGAAGCTGAGATGGTAAGTTCCATCTTCAATTTATAAAATGGGGGCTTAATTAATTAATTAATTAATTAAATGAAGTTGTTTACTTTGTAATTAATTAAGTATACTTGTGAAATACTTGACAGAGGAAAAAGAGAACAAGGCGGCAAAGAGAGGAGCAGAACATATACATGGAGCTGAGTGTAGCAATGGAATGCTTAGAGCATATATGCACCGAGGGATGCACGAGCGTCGGACCGTATGATGCGCAGCCAAACAAACCTAGGGGACCATGTAGCAAGTTTGCCACGTGTCAAGGTCTCCAGCTATTGATCAAACACTTTGCCACGTGTAAGAATCGAATTAATGGAGGGTGTTCCCGTTGTAAGAGGATGTGGCAGCTACTAAGACTTCATTCATCTCTGTGTGAGCAGCCCGACTCATGCCGAGTTCCCCTGTGCCGGTAATTGGTTAAACCCTTTTGTTGCTTATTAGACAAAACGATCCTTTCATTATAAGGTTCTATTGGTCCTTTGCTAAGGGGCTGTCCACGTTAAGGGGCCCTCTTTGTTTTGTACGTCTTGCTTGGCCGTGCTGTAACTCAATTTGTTCTGTTGATGACAAGAAAGTTTTTCCCATGTGATACATAAGCAGGGATTGGTCAAGTAAAAGGAGAACATTTCCTCTTCTATTGTGTTGATTTTGGTCATTGGGTGTGTGAGGTCAGCTTTTGGATTGGTTATGATTTTCGTTTTTGTTCCTCTTCTTGAGTTTCTAAGGTAGTGGTTTAGTCGTCTGCATCTGTCAATTTCTCTCTCATTTTCGACTCCAAAATGATTTTAAGAAGGCCAATTGTTCCCTTGAACTTTATAAAAAGATGAACAGCAGGTAAAAGAGGCTTTATTTAGTTTAATAAAGTCTTGTATGCAATTTCACCAGGGGAATCTTATCTACCAATTACTGTGTCTCTTGTCTTGGCTTTAATGGTGCACAAGCTCAACACAACTGGCAAATAGTTAATTTATCTCATAAAAAAAATCCTTTTGTCCGTTAGTAATAATAAAAGACAGATTAGGCTCAGCTGCTTTTTGACTAGTTAATCCCAGCAGTGTCTTTTTCCTTAGCAGTAGAGGGTGAATGCTTTATTAGTACTACAATAGATATTTGTTGCAGTGTTTGCAAATTGCAATTTCATAGCTATCATAAAATTGCCAAGACTAACATTTACCCTGGTGGTTATAAATGTTACAGGCAATTCAAATTGAAAATGCAATTAGAGAAAAAGAACGACGATGCACTATGGAGACTACTGGTGAGGAAGGTAATGTCTGCTAGAGTGATGTCCTCTCTCTCGCTGCCCAAGAGGAAAAGAGAGCACCAAATTGGGGAGACAATGCAAGATCATGGGATTAGAACCTTCACTTTGTAATCCACCAAGAATGTGTGTACAGATTTGCAAGATTCAGTAAAATGTTATATTCTTTATCCGCGTATTAAAAAAGGAAAAATATTGCTTGGCTGAGTCTAGCTTAATACGTTAAAGAGAGTGCAAGGGAGTGAAATTTTAGAAAATGGAAAATGAGTGAAGTCGTAATTTGCATATGAAAGAAGCAGATGTAGATTAAGTGGTTGCTTGCAAATCTGAAGTGTTGTTTATAAAATTAGCGAGTGATTGGGTCTTTTCGTAGACTTTTCGCCGCACATTTGTTCAACAACTATCTTCCTTACCCCTTTCTTGTCCGCATAAGCATTGATTCTCGAACAAGTTATTTCACAAGTCTACCAATTAAAACATGGGATTTTCTTGGCTGAATAAGCAACCTGACTTTTTTTAAAAAACAATTAATTCACAGTAAAATGAAATTTACGGTTGCAATAAATGTTCATTGTAAATATGATTTTGTCAAATATAAATAAAAAAAATGGATATCAAATGTGGCAAAATAGCCGTATGAAGCAAATTCGGAAGGCTTATGGTAGTAGAAATTAGGAAACAACAAATTGGTATGTAGATTGGGAGTTGGGGAGTAATACTTCACAACTTTCCTTTCATTAAGAAACCAAAATAAATATCAATTCCAACTATACTGTATATGTGATGATTGATGTGTACATCAACGTAGTTTTCATATTCCAAGACCACTAAATATCTTCTCTATTTTTCAGGTTTTTGTCCATTCCCTTAAATACTAACCTCTCATTCTGTGAACCATCCCCCTCAATACTAAGGAAGTCACTTCCAATCCCAAAGAAAAAAAAAAAATTTAAGGTCTAATTATGATAATTGGACAGTGGACGTATATCACTTATCATTCTCTGTTTGTTAGGTCCGCAAAACATCATTGATATTGATAAGTTTGGATTTGTAAGTTTCGCTACAAATATCTAACGTTATTGGGTACATGTGAGCCACTTGATTTTGATTTTTCAGATTTTTAATCCATGATTTATTTCGAATCAAACTTCAATTGATCATTGAAAGGAAAAATCAGCAAATTTCTATTTCGTCTTTATTTCCCTGTATATGTTGAATTTAAAAGGATGCCAGTTTTTTCTGGAATTCTGTATAGCTAACGAGTTTTTTAGCTATATAAATCGGGTTCATATCAATCTTTTAGTATTAGTATAGTCAATAAATTAACAAACAAAAAATATTGGTGGTCCAGCTTAGGATCCATCATAATTCTTTCAATTAAAATTTGCCATAATTGCTTAGTTAAAAAAATATACGGACTCTCAATTATTTAAATTACAGGTGATTAAAAAATTATGCAGACTTTTAATCATTTAAATTACAGATAATTCTATCCTAGTTTTGAGCATTACTATTGTGCTTTTTTGTTTCGATTAAGAATCATGAATTAAAGTTTCGGTACGAGAGAAAGGCTTCTTTATGCACTCCAACAAAAGTAACACTGTGAACAAACAGAACTGGGGAACAACCACCAGTTAGTGGTGGCAGCTATCATTGCTGCACACTTAAACAATTTTTTTTTTTCTAGAAAAATGAATTTCAACTGAAAATTTATATGAAAATAATTAAAATTTAAATATCCGATTCTAATAGGAGTACCATTAATTAATTTATGGAACTAAAGATAATGAGAGAAATTTTATTGAAAAATGAAATTTTACTAGTTGAAGTAATTATGGTATTGGTTGGATTTGGCTGGTGATCTTTATTTAAAAAGAACAAGTTGGCAATTGATATTTTTTGTTTGACAAGACGAATGGGAAAGTTTCCCCCAATTGGGTAGTGCGTTCAATAATATCCAAGTCCCTATCGACAATGGGGCATTTTGCTGCTGAAAATGTCGCCTCTGCACTGAAAACAACATTTTAACCTTTAACCTTTCTCGCATTTAATATCTATCCTTAAACACTTAAAACACTCTTTAGTATATCGTATATACTAAAAACTTTTACCCTCACACGTTATTGAGTTTAGACTTTTTAAATTTAGACAGAGTGTAAATTTCTATTTCAATTATACCATAGTTAAAAATCAGTTATAATTATCGAGCATTATTTTATGAATAACATGCGGTTGCATAGCAACTGTTAATTTAAACTCATCTAATAATTATTTTAATAATTACATTATTAAAAGCGAGCAAATGAATGCGAAATTTGGACTCTAAAACAATTGAATTTTCAACTGTTTAAATTATGGGTGATTCTTCTGTCTTGTAATTTTGATTATCTTAAAAAATTGATAATTTTATTTCATTTATAGTTTTTTTTTTTCATAATGTCACGGGAGTTTTAAGTTCAAAACGAAGTATAGTTTATTTGTGCTTGTGCTTATAAATTATAATACTATCGATAAAGAAATGAATTAAATAATATGTTATAACAATTACCCAAGCCCATTGTTTTTGTTTCAGAAAAAGGCCCAAGTCCAATGCGACTGTCAATATCTACGAACTATGAACAATTCAGACAATTTTTCAGTCCTCTTGCCTCTAGCGACTGATCCATTCCAGATTTCTTCAACTCCAAACAATAACTATGGCGGCCAACGAGACCAATCCTGCGCTGGATCCGGATCTAGACAAACCCGACAACCCAACTCACGAGTTCGCTCAGTTTGGAGCAGGCTGCTTCTGGGGTGTGGAGCTGGCATTTCAGCGACTGGCTGGGGTGGTCAAGACGGAGGTAGGATATTCTCAGGGTCACCTCCACCATCCGAATTACAAACTTGTATGCACCGGCACCACTAACCACGTGGAGGTTGTTCGGGTCCAATTCGACCCGGAAGTTTGCCCATATACCAACCTTCTCTCTCTTTTCTGGTCTCGCCACGATCCCACCACCCTCAACCGCCAGGTACGGCAGCAACCTCCACTCTGGTGGTTTTAATTATCTAAAAAGCCGTGATTTTTAATTGTTTAATTTGGGAATTTGAATTTGTCAGGGCGGTGATGTGGGTTCCCAGTACAGATCAGGAATATACTACTACAATGAGACCCAAGCTCGTTTAGCTCAAGAATCAATGGAAGCTAAGCAATTGGAACTCGAAGATCAGAAAATCGTGACCGAAATTGTTCCTGCTAAGAGATTTTATAGAGCAGAAGAATATCATCAGCAGTATCTTGAAAAGGGAGGAGGTAGAGGATTAAAGCAATCTGCTGAGAAAGGCTGCAGTGATCCCATTAGATGTTATGGTTAATTCGCATTAATTAATTAATGTAATAGTGCCCATTTATTATAGAAGATGTGATGATTCTCTGTAATGGTTATGCACTAGTAATAAAAGAAAAATCTTGAAAGTTTTATTCAATTTGGAGCAGAATGTGTATATTATTCAATGTTCAAACTGATAGGTAAACAATCAGAAATCCTCCATAGCAGCTTAGAGTTCGTCTCTAATAGGAGATTTTGGTGAAGGATTAATTGACGATTTCTTGATAGGATATGAAGCCTCCATTGCTATACCACAAAGGCCTTCTTTTTCAGAGATTGCTCTTTGCATCCTTATGTAACCTTTCTCTCCCCATTCAGTTCCCCATGAATTCTTCACAATCCAGTACTTAGTTCCATCAAGAGTTGTACCATAACCAACTATTGCCACTCCATGATCCAGCTCTGTTCCGCAACTTCCAGTGAATACCCCCTGCAATTTCATCATCAATCTAGTTATAATCTTATTCTCCTTTTTTACTTTGTTGATTGTCGGTTTTAGAGTTTACCTCAGAGTAGAATTGGAAATCTGAACCTCCAGCATCTATGGCTACTGATACAGGCTGGTTTGCTACAGCTTTAAGTAATGCATTCTCGTCGTTTTCAGGCACATTCTCATGCCCATCAATGGAAACTGCTGGTGCATGCTCCTGGAAGTGAACAAAATTTTGATTAACTAATCAATTCTCTTGGTGATAATGAAAAATGAGTCTGAAGTATATACCTTTGAAACATCACAAGAACCATCATCAGCTTCATAAGGATAATTAGCTTCAGTTGTTATGCCGCCCCTTTTCTTAATGAACTCAAATGCATATTCCATTAGCCCACCATTACATCCTTGGTTCTGTTCTGTGTCACAATCCACCAACTCTTGCTCAGACAAAGACACTAGCTTGTTTGTCTTAATTTGATTAATACTCTCAACTGCAGCTATAGTTGAAAATGCCCAGCAACTTCCTACAAAACATCCGAAACCTTAACTAAGCAATAAAAAAAGTATTAAATATACCTTTTCCATATTTTTGTCTGAAAAAGATTGAAGCTTATTAGACATCAGTAACAGGCTTACCACATTGGCCTTGGTCCTTGACACCAGTGACAGCACCTTTCTTTCTCCAATCAACAGAAGTCGGGACGCTATCCACCTTCTTATACATGAAGGTACCATTTCCTTGAGGAGCCCCGCGAAACATGCGATGATGTTTAACCTTGGAGCCAGCATAAGTGCTCCTAAATTCATGGTTGGTCATGTCTGCAAACTTGTTCAACTTCAGCTTGTAAGGCTTGTCCAGCTTGTTGGTGTTGTGAACGTGCATAGCATTGTGTTTGAACACATTGAAACGCTTGTGTTTCTCAGGAAGATTCCTAGAAATAGTGTGGTGGCTTCTCCACCTCTCATACAAATCCCACAAACTTTCCTCAGATTCCAATTCCTTGTCATGGAAATTGAAACTCTCTGCGATTCCTATAACTAAAGCTAATGAAAGAGCAACAAGTAGGAAGTTTTTGATCTCCATTTGCTAGTAAAACTCAACTCTTGATAGGAAGTGAAGAACCTGAGACAATGCTATATATAGGGAAGTGAAGAGAGATGAAACTAGAACAAACAAAGGCCAATAAATGAATAAGTTACAGTTTCCTTATGGGCATCAACTATCTATAATAATTGATAGAAGAAGTTATAGAAGAATGGGTTAGAAACACATTAATGGAGAAGAAGCTGTGTGGATATGGATTTATGTATGCAAGCAAAGATCCTTCTATATATATATAACTAGAAGCAGTTCTTGTTGGGGAATTGAAGGGACGAAGTTGATATATAGTTGCAGGAAAAACACGCCACCGCGTCATAGTTGAAGAAATTTGGAGATCGATGATTGATGAGAATAGGTATCTTTTAGCCACGATATTTTCGCAAGTGGGAAAATAAAGCCATTTCTAACTGCCTTTGTCTATGCTTTAACTGAAATCCATTACCCTGAAATACTTATCTTTGCAATGGTTAGTGAGAAAGAGAATTACTAGTGAACCAAAATGGCATTTCGTGGGGCAAATGTGTGTAAGAACCACAATTCTTGCCTAGACATTTTATTTATGACATTCTATTACTTGCAGGGGGGTTCAGGGTGATTTAGAGATGATATTGTTATGTTACTATGTAGGCATGTGATGTGTAAATGTCTGCTTACTTCAACTAGTTTAACTGTTTAGTCGGCTAACAGACTAATAATCCCTGTTATTATTATTATTATTATTATTATTATTATTATTGTTATTATTATTATTATTATTATTATCTCTTTTTCCTTTTTTTTCTCTTTACTTTTTCCTTTTTTATTGAAGATCAAGTGACTCATGCCAGTTTGTCCGTTAAAGTGGAAACTCAAAAATGGAAATGTTATACTAATTGAAAAGGGCTAATGTAGTTGCAATTAATTATTTCATTAATTAAATAATTAGAATATTGCAACAATTGCTTGAAGGAATTATGTAGCGTAATGTGTTGGAAACTCGTCACTTCCAGGGTTAGACAGCAGCTGCAGATGATTACTACGAGAGAGAAATGAGGCTGATCAGCAGTCAGGTTTAAACAACTATTTCAAAAACATTTTTTTTTTTGTTTATCAATTGAAAATTATATTAAACTCTTCTCATTTTGCTGCACGGGGAGGGCTATGAGCTGTTGATTTCAGATTTTAATTGCCATTAGAATAAGCTCTATCTTCCTTAATTTTGCATGAAGCCTCCCTCAAGCAGGCAATTCATTAAGCAATTTAAATCATCGGATGGTAATTATTTGTAGAATTGCCTATTAGATAACAGTGCATTATACACATACACACAGTAATGTGCAGACACAAACTAATGTTCAAGAGTATGGCCAGATAAATAATGAAAGATGTTAAATTCCAAGAGCATGGGCGTCGAAGGATTCTTGTCTTTCTTCCAAATTCCCTGATGGAGACAAATACTTCAAGCGTGTGTACATGTGTGCACGTCTCTCTGTGTGCGCGCGTGTGGCGTATCCAAACTGAAGCACCCATAACATATAGTCTATCCCTGGCATCAGCAAGATAACCTTCCTGCATCGGTGTTTAGCACATACAAAGGCGCTAACATAACATATTGAAACTAGTATTCCATAAGAAAAACAACCTTCTATTGGTATTTGATGACCAAAACATGTAATTGTTGCCAAAGTAATATTGGTGAAGACCCATTTGATCAGATAAAATTAGGGAATGCCGATTCAATCTTTTAGGTGAAAAGAAAATGAGCACAGACAACATCCACAAGGAAGGAAAAGAGAAAAAAGAAATGGTAAGAGACGTGCACCTTTTCATCCTTATGAAGGCCAATCCATACACGGACTCTATCCATTGATTCCCAAAACACAAAGCCACCCAATGTCATCGCGAAATCTGTTGCCACTTTCGCCATTTTTGCCCTATACCTCTAAAATTCTTTGATCTCGGAATTTTGCAATAGGATCTTCTGCAGCAACCAAGACAGAGAGAGATCGATGACAACTAAACGGGTCGAATTTTGCACAAGGCTGGCCGGTAAATGGTCCATGAATGGGTTACAGTTGGGTTGTCTATGGCAACACAAGCTTTCACACCAAATTCTAGTAATTTTAGAAGTATTTCTTTCCTTACTAGTTGGTTAAACCATATATATATATTGTCGAAAGTATAAAAAACTAAAAGATTTTCATGCACAGTAAAGGCATAAAACTATGTTTTGAGCTTCATGGAGACCAAATGCATCATCTTTACTGCCCCCAAATATAATTTTTAATCGTATCGTACAAACAAAAGGCAAATTATGACTTAAAAACACATCCAAAAGAGGGAACTGTCGTTAATGGTTTATGCATAATATGCTAGAACTTTTTAAGGACCACAAGTAACCGTATCCTATAGTTGTAGGAAAGAATTTCCCATGTTATTTGAATATTCACAATCAATCAACTGGCTCATGGCTTTATATTTACAAGTATAGTTTTTAAAAAACAATCCGAAACCTCCCAACTCCTGCACCTTCCTCCATTAAGAAACATCATATTCTGAACAGTTTTTTGCTCCGAAGCAGAGCTTTGTTATGCAGGGGATCAATCAAGGTGAAAACTTCATCGTGCCCCAGCGTTCCATAAGTTTGTCTGCAGGTGAAACTAAGCAAATCCAAAGAATTGTAACATGAAACTGAAACAAACATCATGTCCAGGTATAAATAATTCCATTCTTGTCAGCAGTGGCTAACGGCTTGCCAAGTCCACTCCATGAACAGCAGAGGACAGATGCAGTGTGCTCCTTCAGAGTTGTCACTATATCAGCTTTAGATATTGACCAAATGTATACAGATCCATCGGCAGATCCAGCAGCAACATAGTTGTCATCTGGACTGATACAAGAGCGACTCCAATTAGATGCCACTCTGTTTCCAGTCGCTCTTAGTGTGCCACAAACTTCCAGAGATCTCATGTCAAACAGGTTGTGCAAGTTATCTCTCCCACTTGTCAAAATAACGTTTCCATTTCTGGATAGACTTATGGACGTAACCGCAAGTGAATGTGCAGCAACTTCACTAAGTAGCTTTCCTGTCTGAATATCCCACAAACGAAGATTCCCATCAACATGACCTGAACAAATAGTCTGACCATCCATGCTGAAGCAAATAGCATTGCAGTTGCTGTGGAAAACAATTGTGTTAGTGCAGTAACCTTTCTGCAAATCCCAAACTTTTATAGTTCGATCATAAGCAGCACTAACAACATGTCTGCTTGAAATTTTGCTCACATCTACAGCACATACTTTATCAACGTGGCCAGTAAGAGTGTGACGGACACGCCCAGAGTTGGCATCCCATACATACAAGTTGTTTGAGCTACTAGCTGCAATGACAGATCTATTGTCATGGGTCATGCAAAGATCAAGAACAGAGCCAAGGCAACCATAAAGTGTACGACTTAATGATCCAGTATTTGTATCCCACAATTTGATTGATCTATCCTGTCCGCCACTGATCAATTTGCTAGAGTTATACTCAAAAATTATGGAAGCACAGCCACCTTCATGGGCTGTAATTTTGTGTTTGCAAGAAGAGGGAACAATTGACTCCATAAAGTACTCGGCACCTTCCTCGCTTTGCCGGACCACTCCATCCACTTGCTGCCGAGCAAGTTGCTCCAAACCACTTGCCTTGAGACGATCAAGCATTTCTTCATATAGTACATTAGCCTGTATAACCAAGAAAACTGTTAATTAGCCACAACACTACATGTAAAGTACAGAGGAATTATTGTAATAAGTAAATCAAAACTCAAAAGCAAGATAAAGAAACAACCTACATAACTTCACAGTCCTTGAAGCTCTGCTAATGGCTTCTTGCAATTTCCTTTTTAGTTTTTTTTTATACTAAGAGTAAGGTAGGATCACTCTGCACCCGTTGAATTACAAAATAGTACAAAGTCATATGGTCAAAGAAGCGTGTTGGTTGAGGTCTTACACCATTAGCTGAGAAACATCCTATCAATAAAGCTACTGTAAAATGCAATTTAGACATTCAACCAAGTTTCTAGAATTTGCAATGTAGAGTTTCGACATCTTCCCTGTATCTGGGTCCTGAAAAAATACGCTTCGACAACAAGGGAGACTCTCTCTCTTCCCAAACCCCTTGATAAACTATATATAACATATTACATTTATCAAACTAATAAGTACCCTTCAACTTCCTGTCAAATTTCTTCTAGAAAATGTTGATAAACAAAAAATAAGACAAATTAGGATCAAAAGCTTCAGATGTAGAGGACTGACATAATCTGCATTCCGATGTAAGGTACCTCGTTAAGACGCTCTGCATCCTGCATCTTTTGCAGCATCCAGCGGTCAACCAACATTTTATTTTCAGCTTCTGCATTCTTAGCTTTAAAAGCAGTCTCTTCTAACTGCTTTCGTAATTCGTGATTCTCACACACAACCAATTCTAAAGCCTTAGTCTTCTCATCTACATCTGCCTTTAACTGAGAGCATTCATCTCTGCAGCAAAAAAATAATGTATCAATATTTAATTAGACCACAAAACCATGAGCTCATTCGTTTTACTAGCTAAGAGAAAAGGGCAACCAACCACCTTATTTGAGACAGCTCCTTCTGCAAATCAGCAATGGTCGCCTCCTTTTCTTGGAGTGAAGTTTTGGATGCCCTAGTCTCTGCAACCTCCAGCACTAGTTGCTCTGATAATCGTGACTGAGCTTTGTAACATTGCTGAAGTTCGAATTCGAGATTATCTGCTTTCTCCTTCCATTCCGAGCCCTTCATGAGCAACAAAAAATTACACCATCAAAACCAAATTGTGAGGCCAAATTATAACACAAAAACAGCAAAATATACTAGAAACCCATGAATAATCAAATTGACTATACATTTCCAAATAAATAATAATTTGAAAGCAAAAAGGGGAAAAGATAGAGAGATGGGGAACCTGAGAGATAATCGGCCTGGAAAGAGCAATATAAGCAGGGGCATGAGCGCCTTCTTCAAGCAAATGCCGCTTCCTTAGCGCCTTCAGCGCGTGCTTTATGGCCTCCCTCGCAATTTCCTCTTGAGACCTGCAACATTCGCAGCTCTGTTGGTTGGCAGCTAAGAAAATGTAACAAAATAACAGAAACCAAATTGACAGTAAAGAACATAATTTATCACTCAACCTAAACCAATTCAGGTTCTGACGTAACTAAAGTGAAGAATCGATCTTTTGGGCAACAAAAGGAAAAGGTTAAAAAGAAATCTAACATTGATACCTATTCAACAAATTGAAAAACAAGAAGACTCAAAATTTACTTACATATTCGGATTAAACGTGATTGACTGGTTTTGAATTAGGGTTTGCGGAAGCGAAGAGAAAACACAAGAAGACCAAGAATTTCTGATCTTTGAGTTTCAAGAGTAGACGAAACCAAAAACTTGAAAGATGCACCGTTGCAAACACTACTCTACGATCGAGTCGAGAACGAGGAAGATTATTTTCGCAGAATGATTTATTGGGTACGGCTGGGCCCATACCAGTTTGGAGTGAGTTATGTTCCATTTACATTTGGGCTTGGCCCAATACTTCGTTTGCTTTTCAGTAATTAAACTTTATGAGGAGGCGGCTTAATTGGCTTCTGGGTTGTCCCAAGTCAGTGGAATTAGAGCAGGCGGCTGGCGGGCCTTGACAAACCTTGCTATCAGCAGTACAAATCAGGTCTATTTGAGGTCCAAGTTTTGATGCCGACTTCATAGTGACCCTCCACAAATCTTACTGTTATTTCCAACCATTCAAGTTTTGTCTTGTTAGAAGCAATAAAAGCTACTTAATATAACACCATCTTCAATCAGATGACATTTATCTGCAAAACGTTGATATGACATTTATTTTCAACCGCATAACCCATTCCTAAGTCTATGCATAGTGCATACGCATGGCGCTGTAACATTGTAAAAGCAAACTAAAAGGCCTTTGAGAGCTCCATTTGTGTATCAACAAAGAAGAATGAAGAGGTTAGAATTCTTTTGATTAACAATCAAGGATAACAATTCCCACCCAGTATATCAAACTTTACAATCCCACTACAAAAGTTATTAACTTCAATGAGCTAGGCACACACCATGAAATCAAAAGGTTAAATACCAAATAATTTTCCCATTTTCCTGTAAACCCCCCCACCCCTAAAACCCATCTAGTGCACAAATTTTACAAACAAGTTAGCATCATTATCCGGCACGAATCCTGTCCAGCCAGTCCACACTCTTACGTGCCTTTTCTAACTGTAGGTCAATACTTCTTCTAGATTTCTCATGGTATTCCACACTTCTCCTTGACCTCTCCATTTGATCGAAGGAGACCTTTAACTTTTCTATCTTGTCAATGTTGGTAAACTTGTATTCATGAAATTTCAGTTTTTCAGGTCTATCAGTACTTTTTCTAGGTTTCTCCCTCCGGTCTGTACTCTTCCTTGGCGCCTCAAAACAGTCTGTACTCCTTCTAGGCAGTTCCATTCCGTCTGTACTTCTCCTAGAAGTATTTCTCCGTGAAGGTGGTGATTTTTCCACTGTCGATATAAACTTCTTCAAATGCCTAAGATACTCTGGGAATAGCTCCAAATCACAGTGATTTCCTCCTTTAAGCCATAGGGGCTCATATTTCTCCTGGCACAATTCCCATAGCTGCTTGCCATGAGAACAGTCTACTACTTCATCAGCAGTTCCCTGCAAGAAAGCAGCAAAGCCAAGCAGTTATAACCAGAAAGAATCCAAGTAGGGACCAATAAATAAACATGAAAACCTAAGAGAGCCATCTGATCCTTCAATAGGCTATGAAGACCAGGCAAAGCCAAAGCCAACCCAACAGTTTTAGCCATTAAAGTAATTTTGAAAAACAATGATAATGTGACACCGCTTGAAACTAAAGATTATGGAATTTCTAATGTCTCAATAGCCTTTTTCTCATTACCGATGCTTTTCTACTACTACGAACTTGTGACTCATGCAAGAGCACTAAGATTCCATAGTCAATTACCAATGAAATGAATTTTACACAGCGTCCAAATAGTACAATGAGTTTGTGTATATTGTTGAGAATTCTCAATCGTATTTAGTTTTGACCAAACTTCACAAAGAAAAAATTGAATGACCTCCTTACGGGAAAGAATATCAGCATGATGCAGTAGCCAAATGCTAAGTGCCAAGTCCAAACACTTACATGGATTACCAGCACAGGACACTTCACCAATGGAATCTTGTCTATGTTCTACACAGCAGCCAATAAAAAATGACAATTAGTTCAGAGGCACAGCAATATATACCCTTGATGCGATAAGTAACCATACACAATAAGATAAAACAAAAATGTCTAACCTTATAGATATCAAACCAGTATGTGCGCTTCACGGGATACATGACTCTTAGTCCTGACAGTATCGGACTATGCAGGACAACAGCTCTTAGCCGAGGCAAACGTGCAGCAAGATCCAAAGTCGGTCCACTACCAACAGATTGACCATAGAGGATGATATTCTCCTGCTTGGTACCATAGCTCTCTTCGAGACACTTATAAGCAGCTTCAATATCAGCATAAGTATTGTGCTCACTTGGCTGCAGAAAAGCATAAACATGAGCTTTAGCAAGGCTGAAGAGTTTTGATTATCATAATATCGGTCACACAATGAATAGAAGAAGATTCCTATATGCTTCTTACTTTTCCTGATGACTGTCCATATCCAGAGTAGTCATACCTGCACAGATTTGGAAAAAGAAGTGTTAATATCTTTCCTATATCCTAAACTCAGTTGAGCACAGATTTGGTAGAAGAATGCATAAGATGCCACATGGAGTTTAGTAAAAAGAAGCTTGTAAAGTAGTGATAAGATCTGGGAGATTTTCTGAGTTACGCATTGATAAATGGTGCTAGACAGTCAGCAGAATACCCTGAGATGTCATGGTTTGCAAAAAAATCTGAGAGTACATTCAACGAAGTTATGGTTAAACCAGGCCCCATTCACTCTATCATGTATTTGTCTTGTGACACAGTTTTCCACAATCTATCACTCCTGCCAAACTTTCACATCTTCTTCCCCAGCAATCACTCTATAACATTTAATCACTCTTCGAATTTTCATGCAAAAAATCACTCTATAAACCAGGAGAGATACAACCCAAATCCGGACTTCCTAGATCAAGATAGATCCATGCAGCATACCTTCTATTTATAATGTTTAAGAAACTGAAATAAAATTCAGCATTTTGTTTCTGAACCAAGCCCTGAAATTTAAATGCAAAAACTTGATGTCTGGAGGGGGAAAAGTTACCCAAAATTATCCCTTTCTCCAATAGCAGCTCAAACCGTAAATTAAGCTGATATAATACTTGCATGAATCAAAGTCCGTAAGATATTTTTTTTCCCAAAAAAGAAACATCATCTCGTAGTAAGGTAAATAACTTTTTCACAGGCTATCCAGATAGACCAAGAATAACATAACTCATGATGTGAATTGTGAACAGCAGAGATCTAATGATCAAAGCTTCTCCTTCCCTATTTTAGTTAATCTATCAGCAAAAACACAGCTAATTCGTACACATATCAGCCACTTGATCTCAAACAGGTTCCGTATCCCATGTAGCTAAATCACAAACATGCTCAAACCCATCACACTTTTCACGACTGTTATCTCAGAACATATTTACTTCTTGCGTTTCACATAAAAGCAAACCGAATTCCCCTAATATCTCAGCTGGGCATAACACAGGAACCTAAACTCTACAACAATACAACTCTATAAACCCAACACATAAAAAAAAGGGGGAAAGGATAAGTGAAAATGAAGCTACCCCATGACATTGACACGCAAGTGGATGCTCAATTCGATGAAAAGCTCATACATCTGGCCAATATCAGCAGCATTTCCATGAGAGTAAAGCAAAGTAGAAGTAGCCATAGGATACCGAACATAAACAGCAACGATCTCGCTACCCTTGCGGGTGGGAAGGCGCAAAACGTCGACGTTTTCACTGTGAGGGAAGTGGTCAAGAAGCAAAAGACCAGTGGCACCATCAGTAATAAGCTTGTAAGAAGGAGGGTTCGGTGGGAAAAAAGCAAATTTTGCAGCCATAGAAGAAGTCACCCCACCCATATCTCCAATTTCCTTATCTCTCTCCCCCTCTACCAATCAATCTGTAAGCAAACTCCCTATCTAAAGATTTTGTGAATAAGTAACACTAGTAAAAAGAAAAAAGGAAGGAGAAGAAGAAGAAGACGAACATTCCTGGGTTGGGTTTCTCTTTTACTCTGCTCTTTTTGGCAGAGAACATGTAATTGCTAGAGAGAGAGAAGAGTCAGAGGTGGTCGGTAGTGAAGGGTGATGTGTAGAGAGGAGAGAAGAGAGACGATTAAGTTTGTGGGTGGAAATTTTTTTTCCTCTTTGCCCGTTTAGAGAGCAATGATATGATTACAGGTTGTTTCATGCGGATGTTCATTACTCCTCTCTCACGTGTTAAACTTCTGTCCCTGTATTTCCTTCTTCTTTATCTGCCCTTCATTTTCTCTTTATTTTTCTTGCTGCCCCCCTTTCGCTCCTTTTCTTTCATTCTTGTCCATTTATTAGATCATAAATTTTTCAA
Source organism: Excoecaria agallocha (assembly GCA_037975025.1). Taxonomy (NCBI): domain Eukaryota; kingdom Viridiplantae; phylum Streptophyta; class Magnoliopsida; order Malpighiales; family Euphorbiaceae; genus Excoecaria; species Excoecaria agallocha. The sequence continues at coordinate 71,735 of JBBPFJ010000236.1, forward strand.
ATTTGTTTATTTATTATTCAATATTAGTAAATTATATGGTATTCATAACAAAATTTAGCATTCATAAAAAAAAATCCGTATTCATCTTTCATTTTAAATATTTGCAAAATAAAAAATAATAGAAATATCCATATATCTATATAAATAGATATAATAATAATTTTAATATTTGGTCAAAATATAGTAAAATTTTACCTGAATTATTTAAATAAGTGAAAGTTTGTATTTTTTTTATCAAGTTTCACCAACGTTAAGGAATAAATAATGGTGAAACTCCTCAGAAGCAAATAAATATTAAAATTTATAAAAAAGTATCAATATGTATGATTTTTATCATCAAATTTATAGAGATTATAGAGATAGTAATAGAATTTTGATTTCTATAAGGTGTGATTCATATTGGAATACTTGACTTTTAATAAATTTTATTTTTCTCCGTATAAAGAAACTAAATAATATTTTAAATTGTGTTTTATTTTAGTATTTCAAATTTTTGAAGTAAAGTTACGTCCAACTATTTTTTTAAAAATCACATGTAGGAAAAAAAAAAAGCATTTTACTTTTTAACATATCAATAATTGTGTATGTGGTCCAATAAATGACAAATTTGAACCCAAACATCCCTTTGATTCCATTAAAACTCAGTTATATTTTAGTTTTATTTTAGAAAGTCTATTCTTCTGTACATATAATAGGAAGTGAAGGTAATAAATAAATTTTTTTTACACAAGTGAGGATGCTACTGTCACAGTGTGAGAGTGTGCCGGTTGATTGAGCAAAAACATAAAAATGCGAGGACGTAGTTGCAAAAGAAGCCCTTTTCGTGGAGGCTCTCACAGGGCGTCCAGGTTGTCCCATTTCGATACACGTGTATGTATTATTTTCCGATCGTCAAACAGCTGCACGTAAATCCTGGGCGTTTTGGGCAGCTATGAAGTGCAACACGTAATAAAATAAATCAATTAAACCGCGAATCGACTTCTATTTAACTTGATGTCAGTCAAATGATTACGAGAATAGTTTTAATTAGAGAGTATGTATGGGTTAGGTACATTGTAGTATTAAATCAGACTAACAAAATACAAGTAAATTGTAATTAAGTGCATGTATGTCTGGAGGGAACAAGACATGTTTGTCTGAAAATGCAAGAATATTTGATCAAACAACCGTATCTTTAATTAGATATGAATTTGATTAATAGTGAGATCTAAATAGGTTAATGTTAAGATTAAGAGCACATAGGACCCCATACATTAATAAACATGAAACAAACCCACTTGATTAATTGCTCCTTTTGAGTTGTTTTTAACTATAGATTTATGCAAATTAGACGAAATAATTGACTCATCTAACCATGCTTTTTCCGAGATTTTTGAAGGAGAATGGAAAAAGAAGAAAGGGATAGAGGAGTAAAGATGGACTCCGCCACACTTAGGATCCCTTTCCACCAATTTTCATGCATTTTTTCTGAAACGTTCTCTTTTCTTCCACTTTTTGCAAATTTGGTCATTTATAAATTAAAATTCATTGATGGCTGCATTAACGTTAGATATTATTACATTAGTTTTATATCCGTTTAATTTAATCGGTATAGGATAATGGATACTAATTGATAGTAGCTAATACTGAAAAATGTTTAAATATTTATCAAATTTTGTTTTATGTGTTAAATGATATTTAATCGTATAATTCAGTTTTATATTGTTGTTTATTGTTTATGGAAATTATTATTTATTATTAGCTAGTGACAAAAAATTCAAAAACGAAAGTTTGTATTTAATAAATTAAAGAGAAAAACTAAAGAGATGTCACAGGAGAAAGATATCAAATCAAACAAATAATATAAAAGATCTTAAGTGATAATACTAGATTATTTTGGGCCAAAATAAATCTCAGCCCAAAATTCAAAATCTATTTATAGAAAGATCGGACGCGTGACAAACAGATATTAAAAGGCATCACGCGCTGTCCAATCGGTTTAATGGGATATTTAGTCTCATCAATCTATTGACACGCTACAAAATTCATATCTTCAACTTGCTTCATATCATGTCGCCGCTCACCTGCCTTGATATCTCAGTAGTTATACTTCAGACACTGAAATGCACTCTCATATCTCTTATAAATAGGTCAATGTACAATAATTTCAAGTACGAAAAACCTGAGACTCTCTCTTTAAATTTATCTCTCCAAGTCTCTGACTTAATTTTTGAAATACTTACATCCAGTCCAACCGAGCAAATCCTCTTGCAGATACTTACCAGATGATTGGATCACATGGTCATTAATTCATTTCAAGGTTTTAATGAATCAGATGTTATCGTTAAGTATAAGCGTCGTGTTTATTTTATAGATTTCTGCGGAATGTGTAATAATGTACTATATATAGATTATAGAGAGAGTAACAGGGCAATTGAGACACCAAAAATTGCATAGAATAAAAGAAAAAAAGCATGGAAAATAGAAAAAAGAGAAGTGGATTAGAATTAGGAACGGAGGATTAGGCCGGGGATCGAGAAATAAAGAGGACATTGCACGGAATTGATGAAACTAGAAAAAAGCAATGAGTCATATGGCCAAGACAGTATCCTCGATTCGCTTACATCGCCCACATGTCTCCTTGTATGGGTCGCCACTTTGCCTACCCTCTTAACTCTACCCTAAATATGCAAAACTAACTCTAAACTTTTTACATTTACTCTCTCTATATTTTTTTTTATTACAAAATTATTCTCATGGTACGTAAATTAAATTAAATTGAATTAAATTTATTTCTATATTTTTCGAAAATATGCTTTTCTTTATTATTATTAAATTTGACAAATTGACATATTTTATTTTTAAAATAGAACACATATTATATTATGCGATTGTTATACAAAATAGAAGTAAAATCGTCATATTTTAAATAATTCAAAAGCAAAAAAACCGATCAAAATAAAGTATAGAAGCGTATGTGGTTTATTTCGAAAAATTTAGAGGTACTTTTATACATTCACCCTTAAATTCCGTTGAGTTCTTTTTAAATATCGGAAAAAAGGGAGAACCTTTTACTCTTTTATTTATTCAAAATTATTTTAATAAAACAATTATTTGGCAATTACTGCATAAATAATAAACATAAATATTATTTTGAGGCTTAATATAAAAATAAGGTTGCAAAAAATAGAAAAAAGCACTTAATAAAATAAATATAATAATTCTAAGGACCAAACTATTAATTTTGAATTTAAAAACGTCACAACATTTGTTATTTGTGTTCTAAATCCAATAATACCTTTTTTCTATTATTGCGACTCCCACGAAACCTAGTGACATTAATGCATGTAAGATCTTACACATAATTTCAATGTGCAAAATTCTGGATAGTTCCAACTCAAATAATTCCTTTATTATTATTATTAAAGAGAGGTGCGGACAAGCTCTTTGTAAAAAGATCTGCAGGTTGCTGTTTAGAAGAAAGATAACAAGGCTTTAAAAAACCTTGTTTATACTTATCTCGGACAAAATGACAATCGATCTCCAAGTGTTTTGTACGTTCATGGAAGACAGGGTTAGCTGTGATATGTAAAGCAGCCTGATTGTCACAATGAAGTGAAATAGGAAGAGAAACATGTAAATGAAAATCCTGCAACACATTATAAATCCACTGCAATTCACAAGCAGTAGTAGAGAGGCTGCGATACTCGGCTTCAGCAGAAGAACGAGAAACAGTATTTTGTTTCTTCGTTTTCCAAGAAATAAGCGCATTACCTAAGAAGATACAATAACCAGTAAGAGATCTTCTACTAAAAGGACAAGTTGCCCAATCTGCATCACAATATCCTTGAAGAGTAAAAACAGTGGAAGCAGGAAAAAACAAGCCCTTGGAAGGTGAAGACTTCAAGTAACGAAGAACATGCAGAGCAAGTAGCCAATGATGTTCAGTAGGTTGTTGAACAAATTGACTAAGTTGTTGAGTAGCATGTGTAATATCAGGTCGGGTAAAACCAAGATATAACAACCTTCCAACTAAACGTCTGAATTTATCAGGATCAGGCAATAGAGAAGAAGTGGCATCATCAAATTTACAAGCCTTAGACAGTGGAGTAGCAACACTATTTGCACCCAGAAGACCAGCATCATCAAGAAGATCAAGAATGTATTTTCTTTGGTTCACATAAAGACCAGAGTCAGACCTGGCAAGTTCAAGACCAAGAAAATATTTTGCTGAACCAATGTCTTTTATTGTAAATGTGCGATGCAAAAAATCCTTCACCTCTTGAATATCAGTAACAGAGGGGCCAGTGATAAGAACATCATCTACATAAACAAGAAGTGCAACATACCCTGTTGTCAAAAGCTTAACAAACAAGCAAGGATCATTAGAAGACTGCAAGAAACCAAAACGTTGCAATTGTGAAGTAAACTCATGATTCCACTGGCGAGAAGCCTGTTTTAAACCATACAAAGACCTCCGAAGCTTACAAACTTGACCAGGACCTGCCTTAGTATATCCCTCTGGAGATAGCATATATAATTCTTCATCAAAATAACCATGAAGAAAAGCATTGTTTATATCTAACTGATGCATAGGCCAACATCTAGCAGCAGCTATAGCAAAGAAAATACGAACAGTGACCATCTTCGCAACTGGAGAAAAACTGTCGGTATAATCAACTCCTTCAATCTGATTATAACCCTTAGCCACTAAGCGGGCCTTATATCTATGCACACTGCCATTAGGATTGAGCTTGACCTTGTAAACCCATTTTGAGCCAATAGCCCGTTTGCCTTGTGGTAATGCAGTAAGTTCCCAAGTTTGATTAGCTTCCAATGCATCTAACTCAACTTGCATGGCTTTCATCCAATTGGAATCAGTCTGAGCTTGATTAAAATTACATGGTTCTTTGATACTTGAAACATGTGCTAAAAATAACATGTAACTGGGAGTAAGATGAGGGGATACAATGAAAGGAAAAGTGGGAGGTGTATAAGATGAGAGTTGTGTCAAATGATGGTTGAAAGGCATATGATTAGTGGACTGTACTGCACTAGAAACAAAATCATTTAACCATAATGATTTATGAGTATTGCGTTGACTCTTGCGAACAACAACTGGGAAATCAGGTGACAACAAAGGAGAAGAAGAATCTGATGAAGACGAATAAGGAACAGATGAAGGTAAGGATGATGGATAATCGGGAGAAACATCTGTAATTAAAGGTAAAGGAAGAGAAGAAGTATGTTCTGGAAAAGAAGTATGGAAAGGAAAAGAATCTTCATAAAAAATAACATCACGTGAAGTAAAAACTTTGTGAGTTTGAAGATCATACAATTTATATGCTTTTTGACCAGGTGGATAGCCTATAAAGATGGACTTAAAAGCACAAGGATCTAATTTATCCTTGTGAGGAGAAGTATTTGAAGCAAAACACAAACATCCAAACGTTTTCATAGAAGTATAAGCTGGTTTTTTATGAAATAATAGTTCAAAAGGAGTTTTCCATTTTAGAATAAGTGAGGCAAGTCTGTTAATGATATATGTGGCTGTGAGAATTGCATCTCCCCAGAAAAATTTTGGCAAACTAGCCTGAAACATGAGTGCTCTCGCAACTTGTAATAAGTGCCGGTGTTTCCTCTCAACTATCCCGTTTTGTTGGGGAGTATAAACACAAGACCGTTGATGAATAATCCCAAGGTTAGAAAATAGATTTTGACGGACAGAATTAGTAAATTCTGTGCCATTATCTGTTTGAATAATTTTCACGGGAAGCTGAAATTGAGTATTAACCATATGAAGAAAACTTTGGATGATAGAGGAAGTTTGATCTTTGAATTTAAGCAAATAAGTCCAAGTAGTACGACTGAAATCATCTACTATTGTGAGGAAAAAATGTGCTCCACTTAAAGAAGCTTGTTTATATGGACCCCATAAATCCATATGCAAAAGTTCAAAACAAGCTTTAGTATTGATTTTGCTCACAGGAAATTGAAGTCTGGTTTGTTTTGAGAGATGACAAACATCACAAGGTGAACGAGAAAGAGAAAAATTCATATCATTTATTTGAGATTTTAAATGCTGTAATACAAGAGAAGAGGGATGACCCAACCTTTGATGCCAAAAATCAACACAACTAACTTGAGAACAACGATCAAGTTTATTTTGTAAGTTCAAGAACTGATTATGAACTTGAGAAATAAGAGTTTGATCAAATGATTCACGATCTAGAACATACAGTCCAGCTACAACTTTTCCAACAGCCAAAATTCGATCAGTCAAGAGGTCCTGTAAAAGACAAAAATCCTCAAGAAAAATGAATTTGATCTTAGCTGTAAGAGTTAGTTTATTTACAGACAAAAGGTTGAATTTGAAAGAAGAAATATGTAAAGAGGTAGTTAAAACTAATCTGTCAGTTAGTTTAACATCCCCAGTGTGACTAACATTGCAAATCCTTCCATCAAGTAAGTGAACGGGAGTATATTTGTCAACAGCTTTCGGATTAACAAGAAGGTGTAATTGAGTGCACATGTGATTAGAAGCACCTGTATCAATTATCCAAGAACCATGCGCAATAGAATCAAGTGAACTAAAACCAAAATTTAGAGTACTACCTGCAAAATCATCATAATGCGCAAAATTAACAGCACCTCCATCCATACTGTCTTGCTTCGTTCTTCCTTTAAAGAAACTTTCTATTCCTTGTTGAATCATACTGGCCATATCTTCTTTCCAGCTAACAGTATCACGTTCTGGATAATCGAAAGGTGAATCAACTATATTAGCAACAAATCTATTTCCTTCTCCTGTTTTCTTATCCTTTTGTCCTTTGAACCAGTCTGGATATCCATTGATTTTGAAGCAGGTATCTCTTGTATGTCTTTTCATTTTACAAAAATCGCAATAGAGATCATCCTTGTTGATCTGTTTTTTCTGTTTTCCCTTATTCATTATTTTGGCTCCTGGACTTATACTAGTTCTTAACATCATAGCATTTTCAACTCCTTCTGCAAAAACCAGATTAACTTCTCTTTGTTTTTCAATTCTCAAAATCATAGAATAAGCTTTGTTAACATTTGGCAATGGATCCATAACGAGGATTTGATTCCTGACCATATCATAAACATCATTTAATCCTATGAGAAACTGCATTAACTTGTCATTAGAGTCCATTTCCATCATTTTCTTAGAAGCTCCACAATTACATTGCGAAATAGGAGCCAAACAGCATAGTTCATCCCACAGCTGCTTTAGTTTAGTAAAATACTTCATGACAGACATATCTCCTTGAGAAATAGAACTTATCTCTCTTTTAAGTTGATACAACAACGGACCGTTACAAACACCAAATCTTTCTTCCAATTCTTGCCACAAATCCTTTGCAGAATCTGTATACAAAAAAGCTTCAACAATGTCCTTGGAAATAGAATTCAAAATCCAAGAAGTAACCATACAATCAATTCTGCACCATTGATCGTACTCAGAGGATGTTTCTTCTGGTTTACCACATCTTCCATTAATAAAACCTAATTTCACCTTTGCTCTTAGTGCTATCTTCATAGATCTACTCCACGACAAATAGTTGCTTCCATTAAGAGGCGTAGTAACTAAAATTATCCCTGGATGATCTGAGTTTTGTAAACACATAACCTCTTTTTGTGTATCTGAACTATTCGAAACCTCCGCCATTTTCAAGAAGAAAGGAGAACCGAAGAACAGAAACTAGAAGCTAGACCTGCTCTGATACCATGAAGAAGAAACTAAGAACTATTTTTCTTATTCACCAAGAATCTCTTAAAACAGAGTAGAACAAAGTAACACTATTTATATACAAAGAAGAAGTAAAACTAAGAAAGCTAAAACAGCAAACACATGTAAAAAACATGAGCTCAAGTGACAGCTCATCAACATGCAGAACACGTGAACTGAACGCTATATTCTACAATTATCATCATCATCATCCCCACGAAATGTGATATATCTTTGAAATATTTTTTAAAATTTTTTATGCTAATTTATTATAATATATTAATTAATGATATATAAAAGAAGCAAGGGCATATTCTATACAAATGCCATAAAAAAAGTAAAAAAATTTCACGGTTGTCCTTATTTCCTTCCTCACTTTCATAAATACTTTTTTTTTAAATTTCTTCTTTCATAAATACAATTTTTTTTTAATTTTCACTTTTATTTTTGCCTTCTTTTTCTTTTACGTTATCTTTTATTCTACTTTGCACTGATGGGTTAATTAGGGTTTGGCAGAAAGTTGGCAAGCAAAGAAAACACAGTATGGTTGCTACTTTGAAGAAGCATAAGTGTACTGTGAATGCACTTGCATTGAATGGTGATGGATCTGTGCTTTTCTCCGGTGGTTCTGACCGTTCGATCATGGTTTGGGAGAGGCAAGGAGATGCGCATCAGAGAGTGTTTGTGGAGGCACTGTGGGGTCATGCAGGAGCTATATTGTGCTTGCTGAATGTAGATCATCTGTTAGTTAGCGGGTCGGCTGATCGGACGGTCAGGATTTGGCAACGTGGGATAAAGAAGGGGTATTGTTGTATGGTTGTCGTGGAGGGACATGAAAAACCAGTTAAATCACTTGTTGCAGTTAAAAGAAACGGGTCTGACCATAATAATAATAACAATAATAATAATATGATTTCATGTTTGTCAATTTGCAGTGGTAGCCTTGATGGTGAGATTAAAGTATGGGAGGTCTCTGCTGAAAATTGAAGACAGGTAGATAGGTAGTTTGTAGTCTTTAGATCTCTCAAATTAACAGAGATTTTATAGTTAAACAGAAGAGAATGATGGATAGAAAATTAAGGAGAAAACAATATTGTCTGATTGATTAGTTTGTAATTATGTTTTATATCTTATATGTACCTGCTTATTATTCACTTAGAGCATCACATGAGACACATTATTTATTAAAAAAATATTCTGCACTGAAGTAATTTTCTTGTAAATTTGTAGAAACAAATATTTATATGTTTAGAATTGGAACATAATGTGGAAACAGTATACGTAGCGCCAAAACACAGCTTGAAGCACCAAAAGGCAAGACATTCTATTGTTGTGGTATTCATAGTGATGGGAACATGCTTTTTGAGACCAATTATTTAATTGAATGTTTTTGGTTGAAATTAAAAAATTGGGTATTGCTTTTACTTTAGAGATGTTAATTTTTTTTTCTTTTAATGCACAGTACGTTGCCAGTTTTCTCGCATCAAACCTTGTTTGTTTCGGAAGAAACCTTCACATGCTTACCCACCCAAAAAAACATTATATATATTAGTCTTTATCAGGTCATATACTTTAATATATGAACAATAAAATATATGGTAACTAGCTTAATCTATGTCAACTGTTCAGCACTTGCTTCCAGCAAAATAGGAGCATGTGGGATACCACTAAACATATAGGTAATTACAAAATCAAAATGTATACTTTCTACATTCATTAATTTAATAGTAATAATAATAATAAATAAGATGAGGAAGAGGGTGCATAAAATTAAAAATCAAACCTAATGCTCTTAATCATGCAATTATAGGGTTTGAAAAGTGCTCACAGGGGAAAGAAAATAGGAGTCTGATACAAGCCAAAGGATAATTGTTTTCCTTAAAATTTTAGACACTTTGCCTTCATCAACGGAAAACGAGGCCATTAAAAAATAACTTCCATCAAATCACAAATATCATATTTAATGTAAACTTTCCACCAACACCATATGCACAAACCAACGAGCCATGGCTAGTAAAAGACAAAATCTAATCTCTGATAAATAGCATTTTTATAAGACCAGATCTACCACATTTGGTTCAGCCTATGAGCAAATCAAAGTTTGATTCCATCTTCATCCACTCACCGTTCCTTTTACCCCAAATATTCTTCTTCGATTAACAAAAACTATAAACACGATCATATATAATAAATGGATAATAGTTTTGACTGTTTTGTAATTACCATTCCTTAGTATCCCTTTTTTTTTAGGTCGTGGGGTGGACGAACAAATCATAATCACCATCCCATCTCAACTTATTTGTAACTGTAAGCAGGCATCTTCACGCTGAAGAAATATTTTATTCCAAAGTCAATAGATGGAGAAAACTTTTGAGGTAAAATAGCGTACAAACATGCACAGAAGTTGGCCTAAAATTAGTAATAGAAAGCGAAAGAAGCTGTTCTGTTGCACCTGCCTCGGCTTAACATGACTCGCACAAATTCATTTATCTTATGGCGCATGTTTCAGTTGCATCTCCACTCACACATCTTATGTTCAATTGAAGCCCAAAGGCAGAAATATACTTCTATTCAGAAGGGCAAAAATCCCATTTTTTTGAAGAAAAAAAAAATCTCTCACAGAAGGCAGGAACATTTGGGTCTGATAACAGGAGCAAGGCTGTATTAACTTGAGCATGATGTAAATAAAGAAAAGGACCAAAAATTATACAATGTAGAATCAGCCTTCCAACTTTCTACATTTACAACCAATAGGTGAGTGTTCCTTCAACCTACGGGTCCCTTTTAGCAGTAACCTCTAATTTCAAAAATTAGTCCACCGAAATGCAGTCATACGAGTCTTCCAATTCGGACATGAAATCTGAATCTCAGAAAGGATAAAAAATGTCAATATCAAATTAAAGAAGGTTTAGCTTACAAAACAAGTCAAAACAACGCCAATGAAGGTCTATCTGACTAGTTGGAATACCAAAAACAAAGAGCACAAACAATCCTCAGTGTTGCAAGTAGGTACTCACTCAACCACCAATCGTTGGCATATGTTGCAACGGGATTTTTAACCTAGTGTTTATTCTATAGTCCTTCACAAAACCAACTCCACCTTACCTTTTCATGTCTATCACATTCCTTTCAACTACCAGTGACTTTACAAATATTTCTCTAAAGTCCACCACTTATGCATATCAACTGACAGTTCATGAAGGACTCTGCTATATTATTAGCGCATAGCATCAATTAGACAGCAACATATATAATTTACCAAACTGTATGATGAATTCGGTTAAGTATTACTAGGTCTAAATGAATAAATCAACTGAAAGTCTGTAGTCTTCCAACCAAAGCGAATGTCATAGCCAACTAGTTTAAAAGCTACAATTTGAATGACAAGAAGCAGAACTGTTATTCTTTCGACTTGCAAACATAATTTTATTCATCACTCAATGCCTTATCTAAGCGGCAGATTTCAAATTTCTACAAATTTCATCCATCTTATTGTTACATGAGACATAATGAATTGAAAGTATCTACAGAAGGTGGATAAAATATACTCAAACAAATGGATGACTTGTATATATGCATGAAATTTTTTTTTTCCTTTTTAGAAAAAGAAACATTTTTGTTAGTTTGTGGTTTAATGCTTCCCCAGTTTGCTTCTTCTGGCATGTAGATCACATTCCTAAGAGCAACTATGCTAATAAATATCATCTAAACATCAAACACATTATATTGGTAATGTAAACCAATATAAATTTCATCATGAATTGGAGAAATGCCATGACTGCCGCTGTCAGCAACAAATTATCGCACAGTTTATCTCAGAATGTCATTTCAAATTGAAGTTTCTCCTTGGAGAAAATTATCTCCTGCTCTGAAGCCTTTTAACAAGATTTACGGAACAAATATCATAATCCTTCCAGAGGCCAACAAGGCATTGCAGTGAAGACAGTTTCAATCTTGTTTTAAATTCTCGATTACAGAAAATAAGATCTATGATGGTATTCCCATCTCAGTGACTGATTGTTTAGTTTAAAGTTAATGCTCAAGGATGAAAAAGAAAGACTTTTCATCCGTACGGCTGGATGCATCTAACGTGTTCGAAAAGTGTCAGTATAACAAGCCTCAAGTGGTTCAGCTCAGCCACATAGACCCAGAGTGTCAATATCTTATTCTCTTAATCCTCAAACTACACCCTTCTTACTCTCAGCACTGTAACATATGCAATACGGACAAAATTCTTCACCCTAGATATAAGTATTTGTTCCATGAATACAATCCTTTGCAACTCAACCAGCTTCTCAATTTGCCATCTGTCCATGTGGTTTGTTTTATCTATATACCATTCTTTTTTCGCCAGTTAGTTAATCCAAGTGATATAATGGATTATAATAACTTTTAAGCTCCTTAATCTACAGGTAGTTGCAACTATCAATCATTACTGGAAAAACCTTTGGTACTGAATATGAAAGTGTGCTAAAGCTTCCCCTCGTCCCCGACATCAAATTTCCGGCTCTCCACGAGTCAATTGTATGCATCTGGATATATAGTATTTCACAACATGAATTTATTAAAATGGACATCTAATTTTAAGCATTTCCGAGAATGAAAAGCTGAAAATTTTGGCAGCTTTATGCAAACAAACAATCACTAGATAAATGCCACCAAAATCATCAAGGAAAAAATCCTGGAACTCCATTCTAATCCATTAAAAAACTGACCGAATGATGCTATTTCTCAACATTGACTTTAAAATCAAACAAATTCTCATATTCCGATTCAAAAACTATGGAAAACAACATGGGCAACTAGTCCTCAAGTCACGAAATTTCCTTTACCATGATACCTACTATGTTTTCCGTCGAAGAAGCTTCCTGAGCTTCTTGTACTTGTGTTTGTTCATCTTCTTCTTCACACTATCGGCCCACAGGGTCCTCGCATCACCAGTCTCATGTTCACCAACATCATCTCCAATATCCTTCAATTGATCAGAACAATCACTGGAAATTGTATTGAATAAATACCCATGAGGAAAACCGGGGTAATAAAAGTGAATGGGTTTAGAGGGGTTTTGGGGAATTGGGTTATTCAATGTCGATGTGGAATCCGTGGGAGGAGTTGAGCTGTTTGTTCCTGATTTCACAGAGTGGAGGATGCTTGCTTCCAAGGGATCACATAGGTGAGGAGATTTGAGGGTTGCTGCAACGATTCTCAGAGATGGCGTCGATTTTTTGACGAGTTGGTTGATTAGGCTGGCCATTGGTGATTTGCATTTGCCGAGAGCGTGCAAAAAGAAGCGGTTTTGATCAAACTCACAGCTAGAAAGAAATTAAAACCTCAAGCCTAAAACGGCGCCGTTGCAGCGATTGAGGCAAAAATACGAAAAATTGCCCTCACGCAGGATCGAACTACGGACCTTCAGTTTACAAGACTGACGCTCTACCACTGAGCTATAAGGGCCGCTTCCTCATCTACATTTTAATAAAGATAATTAATCACTGGTTGAAAAAAATCGAAGCCCCAAACGACGATCTAAGGAGCACTAGCCAGGGCTGAGTAACTGGCGGGACTGAGATGGAGGATAACACCTTTGATCCTGTACGTGTATTTCGTGGAATTATCTCAGAAATTTTATTAATAATTATCTACTGCGTTCATCGATTATAAGAAATCTGAAGTATTTGCACGAAAATGAAATTATTTATGTGTTTCGTTATTCCATTTTAGGATTTAATTCACGCAATTTTCAAGTTCGTGTGGAGCAAAAGAGCCCCCGGTTCGTAATCTCTTCCTCGCCGTTGTGGAATATTTAATTTTCTTTGTTTCTCCAGCTAGGTATTTAGTTTGTTTTGATATTTAATTTGAATATTTAAAATTGGCGGTCGTGTTTCAGAGCGCGAGAAAAATGAAGGAACCGGTGCTGTGGACCGCCAGGTTTTCTTTTATGTTTACTGTATTATAGGATATACTTTTGATCTTTTCGTTTTTGCCCTAAATTTGGAATCAATCATGATTCTGTTCATGCATATAAGCTTGATACTCCATTTCTCAATTGATTATAACATTTAGCTGAAACTGTTATTTTCCGAATGGATATGTAGCTTCTCGAGTTTCTCATGAAAATTGTATGTCTAATATTGCCGATTGAAGAAATTCAGAGCATAATATTTCTTCTAGGAAACTGAAAAAGAAAAGAAAAAAAGGGAAGGCTTCAGCATAAAGTCATAAATGTTTGTGGTTTGGTATAATACATGTATTATCAGATGAATGCCCCTGTAATGAATGAGCTCCATAGGAACTCCATAGGCTACTCTCGTACATGTAATGTCCCTACTTCAGATTTCATTACCCTTCAAAGTCTCTATAGAATCTTTTTGAGAAGTTATACATTACTGTGTTCATTATGAGACAGATTGAAGAATTGGTGTTCCCAGTTTTTCCAGAATGCTTAAAATTGGGTAGAAATTTGCAATAATGTTGTCGGCTGGTATATAATGCTTGTAATGTTGTGTGTGGAAATAGTAATTACTGATGCAACTTTGGACAGTTGCCAGAAAATTATTTTCTGTGAACAAACGAAAGCATGTCTCAAGTTCTATCTCTGTCTTCTCTGTATTTCAATTCCAAATACTCTTTTAGATATAGGCTATGCTGTAAAAACAACAGTGCATGGTGGGTTGGGCATATAAATATTGTCCAGTAGTTCTATATTATGTGGCTTTTGCTCTTCTCTTTCCTCTTCCCTGAAACCACGGTTAGATATCTATTCTTCTATTGCCTTCGCATTGAGCTTGTAATAACATTGCTGCAGGTAAAATGCATATTGTCAGGCATTATGTTGTTGTCCATGTGTGGAACTGTCTATGTACACACACATGCTCACACATATATGATTTTGGGAATATGGAATTACGGGAACTTCACCTCCTTATACTTGCATGTTTGAATTATTTTTTATTGTTCAGTTATCCACTCATCAATATGCAAAAGAGAATTATTCATTCATTGACTTCTTAATGTCCTTATTCTAATTGTTTTCATTTGATTTCCAACCACCTGCATTTTTAAACCTTGAGTTGTAATTCTCTGGACAATCTAAGGAATGTAAACATTTCCCCATTTAAATGATGTGAACCAGGTAGTGTGAAAGTGAAACCCATCCATCATACACTTAGCTGCACATTTTACATTATTGATTCTATGTGTTTCCTTTTTCAAGAATATATGAGCTATAACTCTATCAAATTTAATGCCTTCTTGTTTATTCTGTATATGGTCTCATTAAATTATATTGGTACAGACAGGAGTTGGAACATCCAAGAAGGTTCGGTCCACTTCTGGTATCTCATAATTCGTTTTCTTACTGAGTATTCTTTCTGCAATTTCTGATGCATTCATTTATGTAGGCTGAATCATGATTGAGATATAAGTGTGTACGTGTGTCCAGCAATTTGATTTTTCATTCCTATATTACTGATTTATGATGCAGCTAATTCAAATGCGCTAAAGTTGAGTTGTGAACTTCTCCGAGTTTTTGCCTCAGGTTATACTGTATGCAAATTAACGTTGGTCCTTCGTTGACAACTTAGTGTAATTTTGTGTTTCTATTTGCAAAACATTCTGATGGAAGACCTACACCGATGTGCAGAGGCAGTGCAGCGGGCTGCTACGATTGCTGAAGTAGAGGGAGACAGTAAGATTGAAGCAACACACCTGGAGAGAATTCTCCCACAGTTACTTTTGGATTTTTAGAACATTAAAGGGCATGTACTGAAATATGGTTTTTCATTTTTCTGTTCTTTGTTTCTGCTGCTATCCAAACTTCTCAAATTGTGACAAGTACCCATTGCGACTTGCTAACAGAAGTACATTTGGATAATTGATTCATTGAAGATGTTCTCCAGATTGAGTTTGCTTGAAATCTTGTGGTGAAAACATTGTCTTATATTTGATTGTTGGGAATTTGTCATCTCTGTTTTGCGATTGTGCAACAGGTCGGGTCCTAACTGATGGGAAAAGGCCAATTTTCTCTCTGTCAACTGCTAGGTCTGAATATTTAACCCTTGTGGGGTTCAGATCAGAATGAAGTATATAATTATTCTCCACGTGCTTTTACATTCTTCCAGTGCGACAACGGTTCCTGAACGAATCCCTAGATCAATTTCTACTATCTGCTTCTGGAATCGAAGTTTCTTTGACCATGTCTTTGAGTTTTGGTGGAGAATCATGTTAGCTACTTTAACTCGTCCAAATTAAAAGTTACTTGCTACAGCAGAATCCGGAAATTTCATCATCTGAGGAAAGCATTACTGGAGAAGACAAAACTCCCCAAATTATTATCGATCCTAAAAGCTTTTTTCCCCTTTTTTCCACTCCAATTTTTTCGTTAGATTTGGGATGCTGGTACCAAAAAGAAATACTGAATTTGATTGGTTACTTTTGGAGGGGCACTTTGAATTTTCCCAGGAATAGTAGAGAGCACTAATAAAATTATTTGGATTGCTCTTCCTGCAATTATTGCTGGCTTTTTCCATGACTTTTAGTGCGAGTTGACAGTTCTTGTCCGGTAAAATGGCAAAACGAAAAAGAGCTTAGGATATCCGCAGTTTTAAGTCTTTGGTGGGTGGGTTGCCAAAGTCTGCAAATCGGGACAACTACCCTATAAATGCAGTTCACGTTATGTAAAAAACTAAAAGAAATCTGGTGGATTTTAGTGCGGAAAGCTTACAAAAATGCAGAATACAGTATTGGTACAACAATTACATTTCTGTTGCTACGCTTAATATGATTGCTAAAAACATAAAGCAAACCTAAACACGAGCATTTTTACGTGCTTCATTATTCTTACAGGGTATCAAGCATTTTCCATACTGACTAGTGCTTAATCTGCATCAACATACACCTGATATCCTTGCTGTTAGGCCTTTCTTTTGGGTCCTCCACTGTGCAAAAGCAAGCAATTTTGAGGACCAGCAACATTTGCTCCTCATTCCCCTTCCCTAGAAGCTTAGGATCAATTGCTTGGTTTGGATTTTCAGATGTGATGACGTTTCTCATCCACTTTACCAAACTCATTTCCCGAGTGGTTTGGAAGAACTCATCAGATGGGAGCTTTCCCATTACTAGAACACCAAGTAGCACACCAAAGCTGTATACATCACACTTGTCTGTGAACTTTAGTGTTTGGTGATACTCTGGAGATATGTATCCCACAGTTCCAGCAACATTGGAAGTTGTAATATGAGTATGAGCATCTGGCATTGCTTTTGCAAATCCGAAATCTGCAATTCTAGCGTCCATATCATTATCAAGGAGGATGTTTGCTGGCTTTAGATCCCTATGAATGATGCGTGGACTATGACTCATATGAAGGTATTCGAGCCCTGATGCTACTCCTATTGCAATTCTATGTCTTGTAGTCCAATCCAATTCTCTAGTACCATCTTGAACTTGGTTCAATGCGTCTTGTAAACTTCCATTCTTCATGAATTCATAAACAAGGTAGTGACAATCAGGGCGAGGCACATGAGCCAAAAGAGGAAGAAGGTTTCTATGACGAATTTGACCAACGGTTGTGATCTCCGATCGAATTTGCCTCATCTTCTTATTCAAAGCCTTAGAATCTTCTTCGGTTAGTTCTGCAGCGTCTCTTGGAGGTTGAATGATTTTCTTTATTGCAATCATTTTCCCATCACTTCCTGGCAATTCAGCTCTATAGACTTCTCCACATCCACCTCTTCCAATGAGCTCTAAATTAGCAAGTCCATCCTCTTTCTCCAAGAAAGACAAATACTCAGCCTTCTTTATCACATGCGGACTAAAGATTACAGGCCCTGAATCTTTTCCTCCGCCTTTTAACGCTGCCAATGCTATCTTGAACAGCACCGAGAAAACAAACCCAGATATACTTCCGGCAGCTGCTCCAGCAAGAAATCCCAAGATCCATCCGCTCAACTTCTTTTTGTTATTCTTTTTCTTGTGATTGCTGGGTTCTGGAGGACTAGGAGCTTGAGCTGAACCAGAACTTGAGTTTGGTGCAGATGCAGGAGAAGAAGTTTTGTTACCTTTGCTTGTTGTATTATTATTTTCAGCCAAAATGTAACGTTTTGGATTCCTTGACCCTGAATATTCAGCCCTGTCCATCACCGGCACAGCTCCCTCAAGAAAGCTATTGCCGGAAAAATCGAAGAATTGGAGATTACGAAATGAACGGATAGATTTTGGAACTGTACCAGTGAAGATATTGTTTGCAAGAGAGAGATGTTCAAGATTGGGAAATTGCTTCAAGAAACTCAAATTCCCTGAGAATTTGTTGTTGGAGAGATCAAGAACTCGAAGTCGAATAAGCTTCGATAATTCAGAGGGAACTTCACCGGAGAATTGGTTGTTCCCGAGATCAAGAATCTCAAGTTTCTTGCAGTCAACTATCTGGGGAGGAAGTCGTTCAACAAGCTGGTTGTTTGGAAGAGAAAGCTCTTTGAGCTCGGAAAGCCGGCCAATAGCCGGAGACAAGAACCCATTCAGGCGTTGGGATTTAAAGACGAGCCTGGTAATCTTAAACACATAGGTATTGTTTTGGGAGAGTCTTCTCTCGCAGAAGACACCGGGATTGTTGCAAGGGGAGGCAGAAGGACTGCGTTGACCGTTGACACCCAAATCTTTTTGAATTATAGAGATAGCTTTCAGGTCAGTGTGCTCCAGAATAACTCTTGCATACGCAGAGAGAAGGAAAGAGAAGAGAAGAAGCCAGTAGAGATGGAGTTTGTGGGGCTGGAAGGCCATTTTGCACTGTTGTTTCCAGCGGGGAAAGGCTATGGAGACTCTGGCCGTTAGGCGCACAGCTCTAGTTTTTATTTATAATCCACCGCGTGGAAAATTTGGACCCCAGGGCCCAAGTCTTCTTACTAATGGAATTGATTTTATTATAGGAATTTTTTTATTTCTACCCTTCTTTCAACTTTTATTTTTAAATATATCACTTTTACTAAAGATAAAAGACTTTATCTATTACAAAATTTCTTTTTACTACCAATTCTTTTAACTTTGTTGTCTTCTAAGATCATTTCTAATATTTATTAATGCAATTCTAATTTTTACAATTAATTTTTCTTTTTTATGCATTTCTTATAAAGATGCTCGTCTAAAATTTTCTGACATGTCTTCCTCAGCTTGATATTTATTCTCGTTATTTTATAAAGCTTCTAATTGTTCATCCATTTCATTTATTATGTCGTTAATATTTTCTTCTGAATTTAAATTTAATAAACTTAAATATTCACCAAATTTTTCTATTATACTGACCATTTTATTTATAAAATTTGTAATTTTTGTTTAGAAAAATTTAGATCATCTATTAATAATTTTATTATATTTGGATTGGCATTTATTTTCTTTAAATAATTTATTCTTTTAATTAATTCTGTTATATATTGTTCTTGTTTTATAATACTACTATTCATTTATATAGCTTCTATATTTTGACTAGCTAAATTTATTTCAGTTTGCATTTTTTCTATATCAATAATTAATTCATTTTTTATTGAAATTAATTCATTTTTTATTTCTTGTAACCTAGGTAATCCATATTCTTCTTTTATGTCATATATATTATTTATTTCCATGTAGGTACATTCATTTCTTGCTTTCCTAATTTTTTCTTTATAATATTTTAATTTTCCTGTTATTTCATATATTGATTTTAATAATTTATCAATATTTTCTTTAATAACAAAACTTACTATATATGACATTTTATTTTATTTTACTTATACTTTAGGCTCTGATACCAATAAAGGTCGGAATTTGTTAACGGATCGTTTTAAGTTTTAAGTAAAATAAAATTCCAAAATAAATAATATCTTATGTTTTTACTTTTTATTTCTAAAAGGTACGTGGCAGAAGACCATGATAATAGAATTATCCTTTGAAAACCAATAACCCGCAGGTCTATTTTGCAGCCGATATACCTTATAGGATTAATTTCTTCTTCTTCTTCTGAAATTAGTGAAATTAGTACTATTTGTATCTAACATTATTTCTTGACAAGTTTCTATTATTTCTGTTATAATAGTATTTTTTACAAAATTATCTTTGAATATATTATCAATAAGTTGAGTTTTTAAACTATTTTCTAAATTTGTTTTTCCTATTATATCTAATTTTTGTTGAAAAGTAAGATTTATATTATTTTTTATCATATTTAAATCATTAAGAAAAATATTTATTTCTCTTTCTTCACTAAAATCTTTTGAATTCAAATATTCTAAAATATTCATCCTAAAGGGATTTTATTTACTTTATCCTTTATCATTTGAATTCTTGATGCATTTACTTGAAGTAAATATTTTAAATTTTCTATTCTTTCTTCTATATTATATGTAGGAATTAAATCAAAACTAGTTATTAAGCTGTATAACTTTTCTTCTTGTTTTAATTGTTCTTTTATTAGATGATTATATCTATGTATATCATTTATAGTTGTTTGAAAACTTTTAACTTGTTGTTTTAATCTATCCATAATAACAAAAAGTTATAAACAATTTTATGTTTAAAAATATTCTTTCTTTTCACCATTTTCTTAGCATGCAATATCCAATTAAGAAATAGAATTGAAAATTATAACCATAACTAACAGATATCAGGGTTTTGTTATACCTTTCAATCTCCTTCAGTGGTCCACTATGCTTCCTTCAATGCTGCTAGACTCCTGTTATCAACGATTTCTGATAACAGCTCACCCTTAGAAGGTTGACGTTCCGGGTTAAGTTGATCGTCTCCAAGCTATACCCTTCTGCCCTTTTTCTCCTTAAACGGGCTTGGTAACATCAGGAGAGACTACTGAACAGTATTCAGCTAACAGCAAAGTTATAAACATGTGAATTTTCTGATGAGGATTTGTGGTATATGAGTAATCTGACTCTCTCAGTATATCGAAAATAATTTTCTCTATTTCTTAATGGATTGCAAATTGCTAAGTACTATGGTTACTCAGAAAGAAAGATTTCTGAAATTAGAATTTCATTTTCTGAATAAAAAGTTTACAAATGATAAGCAGGCTAAAGAACTTAAACGTAGAGTTTTCAGTTGTGGTTTTTCAGCCGTGCTTTATCTAAAAGAGTGCTTGGGTTTTTATAGAGGTTGAACCCCGCCTCTATTACATTATTGAGCTACATTATTGCAAATCTATTATTGCTCTAATACGTAAGTGCTTACGATTACATTTCTGTCTTCTTTCTTCAATTATTTCTTGATTTTCTTCAAAGGGGGTCCAGCTCCACTAGCCCTTGTCGAGAGCTTTTGCTTTCGGCTGGAGATTCCTTTTTTATCTGCTTTTTGAAAAGGTCTTTGGTTGTTTCTGCCATTGGTAGACTTTCTTCAATTATTGTGTCGAGATATCCTTCAAGAAGATATTTCTGATGCCATTCTGTAGCTGGATTGGTGATCAGAATATTATCTTGAAAAACAGTATAATATTTTTTATTATCTGATAAAATTTCTCTAAGTCCTCGAACATTTGCTTCAATGGTCTTCATCCTCATTTTTGGAATATTTTTAAGAATTAATGGGTGTAAATTGAAAGTTTTTTGTTCATCGGGAATAAGTTCTTGTTTAGTAATACCCATCCTGATGAAGGTTTCTGTAGGAATTTCAGCATTCTTAACATCATCCCACTCAGGAATAATGCTAAAAATACGAATATATATTTTATTGAATTTTGTAATTCCATTAAATATCTCAATTTGAGATTTGACTGTTGCTGGAAGTTGTTGTACTTCTTCTAGGTTTTCTCCTGGATAGATGGTATGAACCAGTCCAAAACGATAGAGTTTTTGAACAGTTCTTGGATCTGCTCCTTTTCTAATGATTGCTTTGTTATATGTGTTGTTGATAGGAATAGTGCTAATTCCGACTGCATTAGTAACATTTGCTAAATATTGCAGAGCTTTAAAAAAGTCTGCTTTCCATTGCTTCCGAATTTCTGTATTATTTATATGAGATCCCTCATCATCATTCCATTGCTGAGATGATAATGAAATATCTCTAGGAGTTATCAATCGAGAATTAATATTCCCAATCGAAGAGACTCCCAAATTTCTTGAATTTACTTCAGGTGATGATTCAGGACTGTCCAAATATTGAACAGAACGTCTAATCATCATATTTCTCGAAATTTCTTGCTCTAGTTCTTTCTTAGCTATAGTGCCAAGAACAGTCATTTTTTGAGAACTAGTGCTTTCTTCCTTTGCTTCCTTTTGACGCAAAAGCGCCTGTGCATAATTCATTGAAATCTGGCTAATCTCATTATCTATTTCTAGAAGACGAGATATAGTTTTTTTTTCATAGATTCCATTACTTCCTTTTTCTCTGAAGTGAGTTTTGCAACTCTTTCTGAATTTCTTTCCATTTTCTTTATCCCTGCAAAGAAAGAGTTAATCTTTTTCTTTGAGTAATGGTCTACTTAATAAATCTGCCAAAACGTTGTCCTTTCCTGGAATATACTCAATATCAAAATTGAAGTTAGTAAAATATTCTTGTCATCCCATTTTTCTTCTTTGAGCTAATTTTCCATTATAATTTTTTGTAATAAAAGACTTTACCTGTGTATTATCTGTCTTAACTGTAAATCTTTTTGATATTAAAACCAATTCAAATTTTTCTATAGCATATTTTACGGCTAACAATTCCTTTTCATTACTATGATAATTCTTTTCTGTATTCTTAAATGTTCCTGAAGCATATCCATATATTTTCTTACCATCTTTACTTTTTAATATTGCTCCCCAATAATCATCTGAAGCATCTGTTTCTAATAATAATTCTTCATTTTCTTCTGGTAAGGGTAACTTTGGTAATTGCTTGCAATATTCTTTTATTTCTTTTACTGCTTTTGTATCAATATCTGTCCAAATCCATGGTTTATCACCTTTTAATTTGTCTTGTAATACTTTTCTCTTTTTAGCGCATTCTTTAATAAAGTCACTAGCATATGTTACATGTCCTAAAAATTGTTGAATCATTTTTCTACTTTCTAGCTGATCTGGAAACTTTAATAAAGATTCCGCTATATGTGGTTGTAATTCAATTTCTCCTTTTGTTATAGAAAATCCTAAGAAATCTATTTTTTTTTTGCTATATCGGATTTTTCTTTTGATAACATAAGTCCATGTTTAAAACATCTCAATAAAAATTGTTTTACATGTTTATAATGTTCTTCTAACCTTTTACTAAAAATAATTATGTCATCAATGTATACTAGACAAAAATGTCTTAAATCTTTAAACATATCATCCATTTTTCTTTGAAATAATTGAGGGACATTACGGAGTCCAAATGGCATAACTAACCATTCGTAATGTCCTCTTGGTGTACTAAAAGCTGTATATTTAATGCTTTTTGGATGCATTTTTATTTGCCAAAATCCTGATTTACAATCAAATTTAGAATACCATGTTTTTCCTTTTATGCTATTAATAAGAATTTCTTTATTAGGTATTAAGTATCCGTCAAATTCTGTTGCTTTATTAAGTTTTTTGTAATTTATTACCATTCTTGGTTTATTTCTTTTTATTTCCGCATGATTTCTAACCATAAAAGCTGGACTACTATAAGGACTTATACTTGGTCTAATGAGTTTTTTATTTATTAATTTTTTTATTTGTATATCAAATTCTTCTTCATCATTTTTATTATAAAACATTCTTTTGCTTCTTATTGGTATATCATGTTTTAAATTTATTAAAGCATAAATACCATTTTTCTCCCATTTTTCTATAGGATTTGTTCCTATGCATTTTTCTAGTAAAAAGATTATTTCTTGTGGAGTTGAAGAAGTTTCAACAAGTTGAGTGTCTTTATTTTTGAGTTCAGTTTTTCTAATGGGTTCTTTTTCTATAATCTCACCACGGTTCGCTGTGCGGGGTATTAAAGGTGAAGATTTCCATTTAAAAGCTTGCTGAAGGCGAGGGCATATAATTTTATGTTTGCAAGGAGTTGTTAAACGAATATATTGAGAACCAATACTTAAAGGATAATAATTTGTTAACCAATCATTTCCTAATAAAATATCACATCCATGATTTATGGATTGAAAGACTTTATTTATTTGAAGTATATTGGATTGAACTTGAATTAGTACCTTTTCTGTAACAAGATCATATTTGGTTGTGTTACCTGTAATATCAATTCCTAATTTATAATCTTTAGTTTTTTGTCATAAATTTTCTGGGAATATATAAGGTTGCGCTAAAGTTATTGCAGATCCTGTATCTATGAAGACATGATATGAAACGGTATGATAATCTTTGTATATGATTTCTATATTAATATATATACTGTATGGACTAGTTTCTATTCCTTGAAACTTTGTATTCATTTCCATCATATTGAAACATAAGATGATCTTTTGTAAGGTTATATGGTGATATTTGCTCTAAAAAGTCTAATCCTAATAAAATTGGAATTTGTGTAGAAGAGATTGTATCCATATGTATTTGTATTGGAATGATTACTATTTTTCCTTGAATATCTGTTATAGCCAAATTTATTTTGACATATTTAGTAATAGTATGTTGCTGTCCTGAATAATCTAAAAATTCATAATTTTCTTCTAGATTATATTTTTGAAATGAAAAGACTAAACTTTCATGAATATGACTTTTTGCTGCTCCAGTATCGATTAAAGTATTTAACGATTTCCATTCTCCTCCAATATCTAATTCTGTTTCTATATAATATTGTTCTGCTTTTACTATTGATCTTAAATCAATACTTCTTCTGAATTGATTATGTATTTTTCCTTGTTCGTCTAGAATTAATACATCATTTTTATTTGATAAATTTCCTTTTGAACTTTCTCCTGAAGATATTAACAATTTTTCTCCTATATGTTGTATTCTTGGTGTAATTCCTATGTTTTTATTTCTTTGTCTTAAATCCATTGTTAACTCATCTAGAATTGTCATACTAGATGGAGTTAATTGTCTTGGTGGTATATATTCTATTAAATCCGAAAATGTATCATCAATATCAACTTGTAATCGTATATTAGTTTTTTGTAGCTTTTTATGATGACTTGTAGTGAATGCTTATATTGTTCTATACGTTACAGAAAATACTTTTGATTCACTTGACATTTCTATTCGATGTAGTTTGTGATATAGATTAAGTGCTTGATCTATATTTTTATCATGTAGGCTTACTGAAAAATCTGGTATTATTGTAAATTTTAATTTTTTATATACTAAATTTCCTGATACAGCTCCTAATAAAGCATCTATTGGATCATTTAATATTCTATCATCCATACAAAATAATTGAATAGGACTATCTATTCCTTGTCTAAAATGTGCTATAATGATTATTTGTATTGCTCCTAAATATAAATTTTTATATCTATTTTTATCTGGTAATTTAGCTAAAGCTTTATTTATTTCATCTTTATTTATTAATGGTATTACTGTATTTCCTTTAGCTTGATATATATCTATTGCAGATTCATAATGTTTTGCAATATAAGTTGCTTTGACTAATTTATTAAACCATCTTCTTTTAAATATATCTTCTTCTTTAAGATTTAATCTATGATTATTTAATTGACCAAATTTTTCTTCATCAAATGTTTTACTATAACTAAAAATATTGTTATTATCTATGATTTCTTGTTCTTCAATATTTGACGTCATCTTATTCTTTATCAGATTCAATTTCTGAATTTGATTCTATTTCAGTATTAGTATCAGAATTATATTCTGAACTATTAGTATCTGTATTATATTGAGAATTTATTTCATATATACTTTCATTTTTTGATATTTCACTATCTTCTATGGGATCATAATTTTGGTCTAGTAGATCTTCATATATTCTATAAGATTTATGATTTTCTTTATTTTTTCTTTTAGGGCATTCATTTGCATAATGTCCTTTTTCTTTACATATCCAACATGTGCATGTTTTAGGATTTTTCTTACTATATCTGCGATTTTTTCTAAAATATCTTCCCTTTTTAAACTTTTCTTTTTTAAAAGGTTTGAATTTTCTTTTATAAAAACTTTTATATTTTGATTTATAATTTTTCCGTTTTGATAAGTTATACCTATTATATTTTTTGTATCTTTTTTGTTTTGTATAGCATCCCCAATGTGTAGGTTCAGCTAAAATTGGGCAACATAATCCTCCATTAATTGTTTTTCTTAGTTTTTTATTTTCATGTGCTTGATTACACATTTCATTTATTCTATTAAATATGTAATTTTGATAGGTTCCTAAAGTTCCTTCTAATATTTCATTTTTATTTTGTATTTCTTTAAATAACTTAAATTCCCATGGTTTTGGTAATTTTGTTACATAAGATTGTTTTAATAACTTAATTTCGGCTCTTTGTAATATATCTGTTTTTGCAATATTATAATAATAGTTATTAAATTCGCAAGTATATGGTTTTAAATAACACATATTACATATTGTTAAATTTTGTATTTTTCATAAGTTTTCTTGTCCAAATTTCTTTAATGATTCTGTAGGATCTAACCAATGTGCTCCTAAAAATTCTCCTTTTATTGCTAATTCGAATCTTTGTAATAGATCTTTTATTGTATCTGTTGATGTAAAATTTTCGTTATTATATCCATATTTTATTATTTGTCTATCTTCTAGACGTATAACATTCCACCATTTTTCTACATTTCCAGTGAAAGTGCTAATTAAGAAATTACTAGCTCTTTGTAGATCATATCCGTATAATATAATTGCTAAATTATTCATTTTTATCCATTTTTCAATTTCTTTTTGTATGTCGTTTTTACAATCTATATCTAATAAAACTCCATTTGGATAAACTGGTTCAGTTTCTGAAAATTTTGAATTATTATACATAGGTCTATTTCTAGGATTTTTTCGTTTACTTCTTTCATATTCTCTAATATCCATATTATCTGTTATTATGTTTTCTTCATTTTCATTAATCGTTCCGGAATATTCTCCTGTTTCCATTTTTGTTTGAGTAGATGTTGGATTAGTGTTCATTTTTAAAGTTTCGAAATTATTAGTTAAATCTAATATTTCTTCTTCAGAAATTTTATTTTCTTCATATAATTTTAATCCTTCTTCTAATGTCAACATATTTGTTCTTATTGTTATTCCTCCTTGGCTATGTTCTTTTTCTTTTCCTTTTTTTATTTTTTCTACCCTAATTTTTAAATCTGTAACTTCTTCTTTTATTTCTGTTAACATATTAAATATCTTGTTCATTTTATCTTCAGAACTTTCTTGCTTTGGTTTTTTAAATACAATTGATGGTAGAGTTAAACTTCCTTCACCATATTTTTCATCTCCATATAAAGTACTTGTAAAACTATATTGTTTATTACTCATTTTTCTTATATTTTGATTTAATAATTTCAAATTATTATTTATTTGATAAAATTGTTCATCATATGTATATTCATCTATGTCTCGTATTTCTTCCATATATTTTATTCATTATATCCTACTTTTTTAGCTATGTATTTTAAATAATTTTCCATTTGATTTAACTTTTCCAAAATTTATTTTTCTATATTTAATTCACTTAATATTCTATATTTAATTAAATCTAAATCTTCTATACTTTCGATTTTATTTATTAAATATTTTACTTTTTCGGCTTTAGGACTTAAACCGATTCTTATATCTTGTAATAATTTTTTATTCTGCATATTTATAGTA
This sequence comes from Excoecaria agallocha, assembly GCA_037975025.1. Lineage (NCBI taxonomy): Eukaryota > Viridiplantae > Streptophyta > Magnoliopsida > Malpighiales > Euphorbiaceae > Excoecaria > Excoecaria agallocha. The sequence continues at coordinate 99,162 of JBBPFJ010000236.1, forward strand.
TCAATATTCTTTAATTGTTGTATTAATTCAATATCTTCCTTATTTAATTCATGTAATATTGACATATTCATAGTTTTGGGGTTTCTATGTAATTAATCAATTCTTTATATATGATTATTGTTAATTATTAAGTTTGACTATAAGAATGATGGTATTTTTGAAATTTGACTTTTAAAAGAGGTGTATGGCATAATTATCTCTTTATTATATGAGGGGCGTGTGGCTGATTAATTACTATTTTTTTAATTATTTTGTTTGTAATGTTAATTTGTTGGCTAATACATTCACACTGTGTATTGCTTTATGAACTCATCCCTGGAAAAAAAAAATCAATTTCGCTTGAGTAATTAAGACTCTGAATTACCGCTAATAAGATCCAATAATCACTAAAACGTGTGGAAAAAATCATATCAATACGTCACTTATTAGTTTAGCTTCATTTTTCAAAAAGAGAATTTTATAGATATATATGCATTATAATGGGTTAAACTCTTAAAGATTTTCTATTGCTAAATTACTAGTATAACGAGTTCAATATTTTATAATAGAATTTCAGCAAATCTTAAAACTGGTATTATAATTTAAGTTTCATGGAAAAAAAAGAAGATTGATTAAACTGAAAAAAATTCACACACTGTTATGATGCATAAGAGTTTATATATATATATCGTTTTTTTATTAAAAAAATAAAGGCAGTATCTTATTATAACAACAAATATTACTGAGTGGAATTGAAATTTTTTATATTTTTAATTGAATTTTAAGAATTTTTTATTTAATTATCAATAAAAAAATGTAATTATGAAAAATTAACAAAAACAATTGGAAAAAGACGAGGTATTTGTCTGAAGTCTAAAGACTAAACCCAAATGAACTTACCCCACACGCGAGCCTTGAATGCATTTGTAGGCGTCTGAATTGGAAATTTCCCACAAGTCAACACCCGACAGCCAATTCAGTGACAAGTCTTCAAGCTCTTTCAAGCCGTTGGATCATCACACCGAGTTGAATTTAGACGTTCATTCTACTGAGATTTTATAACCTGGTATCCACCCATTTTTTACATAATGTCGTCAAATAAGCCTTAATTATACAAAGAAATTATTTTTAAAAATTCTTCTCAATTATATCCATAAAATTATTTGGGTACCTAGGGAGTAAACTATTGACACATCGTGTTATAATGTTAATTTATTTACATAATAGTATGTTATCAACTCAATTTACGAACAGAAATTTATACACTTAATTTCACAGATAATTTGTATTATTTATAATCCGCTTAAGTGTTATAGACATGATAATTAGCCAGAATATTACATAAAGAGTAAAAAATTAGTAATGACTATTTTTTAGTGCCGTATTCTTGTATCATATCAATTAATATCAATGACTTCAATCTATAATTTCGCACGTTCAATTAATCAGTCAATGCCAGTTAGCACCTATTTATTGTATATTAAAATTTTACGAAAAAAAAAGAAATTAAAATCTGATGGTGATCCTTAAAATAAAATAAATAATAGATGAAATTATGGCCCTTGGATCTGTTGCCGTCTCCGTTGGGCGTGACTAATGAGAGTCAATTTTCCTCTATTTATTTGTGACGTAAAAGCTTTTGGTCCAGTCCCTTGCGGAAGAAAGGGAGTAATATAATTGAAGGCAGCATGCTTGTTTCGTGGTTTGGCCGTTTGTTTTAATTCCTGCTTTTACTTTGACTTTTGATTAACTTATTATTAATATTCTATTCACTTTTGTAGCTTAATTTGATTTTCTCCATATAACACAATTATCTTAGAGTATAATTAGACCAGTTTCAGAAAAAAAAAAAAAAAAAACATGGACGCTACATGTGCTGTGATCACCTACACTTGTTGATGAAAAGTCTTATTCTAATTGTGGCAAACTGAGTCTAAGGGAAGTGAATGGCCATCTACTAATAATAATATGATACTCCATGAGTTTTATCTAATTTGATAATTTTTAATATTTTGTACAAACAAAAAATAATTAATTATTCTCGATTCCATAAAATTTTTATTATAATTTATTAAATATTTTTATTTTATTTTATTAAATTCTTATTTTTTAGTGCATATATAAAAGTAAAATAGAAAAATATGTAATTAATATTTATTGAAATTTAAAAATTATCAATTGAAAAAAAAATCGTCATTATATGAAATGAGGATCCGTTACAAGTAGCTGTATTGATTTTGTAAGATTTGTTTGTACCTGTTCTTTTCATAATAAATGAATATTTATTTATTTATTTATTCTGGATATATAATTAAAAAGTTAAGAAAGTTCAAATTATTAAAACTCCTTGCAGTATTTTAAAGGAATTAGGTTTGGATTTGAATTTTTCCTAAACATAATCTAATACAACATCAGCTGGTTCGAAAAGTTATTCCATGGACGATTAAACCTTAGTGACTGTATCTATTTGTAACACAAAAATATTCTAACTTATTTATTTTAGTTTAATAACTTTATTCGAAAACCAATCACAACTCTCTGGAACATACACTTGACAGTTGGCATACCAACTCATCAGTTTGCAAATCAATTTACTGGTTATCTCCCATTTCATACATATTTTTAGACTGTATTCGTATTCTTATTTTTTATTTTGGACTTCAATTACCCACTGTACACTACATTCCAATAAAATTTCAGTCGTTTCCTGCTAAAATGATTTTTTAGACTAAAATACAAAATTTTTGTTGTGACATTTTCATTATAAGTAATAAGTTTACCACTTAAGATTAATTATTGTGGATAAAAATAAAATTAAACCGATAACAGTCAAACCAATAACGTTGCGAGTGGGAGGATGCAGGGCTGCTATGCTATCTCCCACGGTGCCTGACCCCGGCTCCTACGGCAGATGCTCATTCAAATCCAAATAAGTTTATTTCTATTTAAATATTATTATTATGACCATTATTATTATGCTTGACGAGAAAACTGCTAAGCGTCCTTAAACATATTTGTTGACTATAATTTTTAGTCAAAAATATTGGTTGTTGTAGTTATGTTGAATCGATGCTTAGTGAATTTGATGTAATTTTAGTCGAATTTAGTGAAAAATTTTTACTGCATTATTTATTTGGACAAAGCGGATGTGAATTTTAAGAAAAGAGGAGTATTGGAATGTAGCTAGAGTAATTGTTTTTTTTTTTATTTGTAATTTTTGTTATTTTTACTAAAATTAAAAAATAATAAAAAACTTAAATTTAGTAAGTATTAAATTATGTGATTAACATTAAATTATCAAATTTAATTGTAACTAAGTTTATTTAAAAAAATAAATTAGAAAAATAAATTAAATTATATTAAAAATCTAAAAATAACAGATAAATAAAATTTAAATTTTTTTTAAAAATAACATATAAAAAAGAACGAATAAAATAATTTAAAGTGATAACCGTTAAATTTGAGTCTTTCATTAATTGTATATTTTTAGCGAAAATAATTCTTATAGGATAAAGAAGGCGAATGATTTATAGCTCAGGAAAAGAAATTAGAACTGAATCAATTATATTTATATATGGATAATTTAAATATAACAGGGACAACTCCTTAAATTGGGCTTCCACAAGTTGTGTGATTGGCAGCAGTGTATTTAATAGGAATTGAAAAAGCAAACGTCACATTAATATTAGGAATGATCGCGGGACGGAACGGGGGCTGAAATGGAGAGTGCCTCTCCACCTACTGTCCTGAGCAAGGGTAGGGCGGAGGTGGGGCAGAAATCGATAGTATTACGGAGAAAAAATTTTCTCCGTTCCTGTTCCCGTGAAAATTTCCGTCTCCGCATTAAAAATATTTTTATTTTAAAAAAAAAATTTAATTATAACTAAAATATAATATTTAATAATTAATTGTAATTGAAATATAATATTTAATAATTAAAAATATAAATTTAATTGCAAATCAAATTAATATAAATTTTAACAATTGATAAAACTAAAATTAAATATAATTTAAAATTAAATTATATAAATATAATTAAATTTAGTAATTAAATTTTGAAAGCAGAGAAATTTCGGAACGGGGATCATAATTTTCGTCTCCGTCCCAGATTCTAAGTCGGAAAATACTTTTTTTCTATCTCCACAGGAAAATTTTTCGGGGATTTTTCGTTTCATTCGAAGCGATTTCCCACCGGAGACGGTGATTTTTCGCCCCTTGATCATCCCTAATTAATACTTCATTCATTTTTTTATCAGTTACTTTTATTGTTTTTATTAGGATTAAAAAGTAATAAATAGACTTAAATTTGATATTAAATTGCGTGATTAAGATTAAATTATCAAATATGATTGGTTCTAATTTTATTGGAAAAGAAAAATAAATTAAATTACATTAAAAATTTAAAAGTGACAGATAAATAAAATTTGAATTTTAGTCAAAAGTGACAGATAAAAAAAACGAAAGGAGTAAATGTTCCTCCATTTTATCCGTTATTATTAATAACTTAGCTTTCTTAATATTCTATCTGTTATTTTTTATTATTATTTTTACTATTTTTATTAAAATTAAAAAATAAATTAAAATTTAATATTAAATTATGTAATAAAAATTAAATTATCAAATTTAATTAGTTTTAATTTTATTGAAAAAAATAAATTAAATTATGGTGAAGGTTTAAAATTAATAAATAAATAAATTTTAAATTTTACTTAAAAGTGAAA
>JBBPFJ010000236.1:104061-227209 GCA_037975025.1 Excoecaria agallocha
AACGACTATGTTTGCATCACACAGGAAAAAAGAAAAGTTGGTGCGATTAGAGCTTGGGCTATATGCCAAAAGCAAGAGCACAAGCAGGAAAAAACTATTAAAGGTCCAGCTGAATATAATATATATATAGAGTGTCAAAGAAACATTGCAGGACTGAACCCAAGACTGGTAAAGCGGAATATATGTAAATTAATAGAATCAATTCAAAGTCAATTAAATACTTTATCATATTTTCCGTATAATTATTATCAGTGAAGATGAAATATAACGCGTATCAATTAAACACATTTATCATCCATGAACTTAATAATATTGAGGCTGGGATTCATAATTTTCCCTATAATTATTATTAGTGCTGATGAAATGTAACGCGTATCAAAACAAGACTGTTAAAGCGGAATAAAAACCACTCCCATCATTTTATCTTTTATTTTTCTTTTTCACTTTCTTCCCACAATCATAGTCCAGCTGACTGGCTGTTTCAGGGACCACCTTTTCTCATTTCTCGTCTGCTTTCCCCTAATTGACAAGCTTATGAATTATTTTCATACACAAATATTGCAAATTGAGTGGAAGGAGAAAACCCTCGTGGAATTAACCTACAGAGAAGGATTAAGTATGTGAACATTCTCTGTATTATTTAAAACAAAATAATATAGTTTATTTTCTGAATATTTTCTTCAAAAGAATTAAAGAAAATGATTAGTCCTAATATCATTGATCTTTCTCGTTCTCGACTATCCTCAGTTTCTCGTTAATTATTGATGATTATAGAGATAGATTCAGTAGATTTTGACCATGTCATGCAATGGATTTTAATCAAAAATTGTATGACTACTAAAACTGTGTTGTTTCTTATTTCAAAATCTTAATCATCTATAGTGCGCTGCATTTTTTTTTTTTTTACAATATTTACGCGCGTGTACGTATACCAACCGTAAAAACACCTACTCTTCCCAAACGCATTAGTTACAGTTCGGACAAGATCTGAAATTGCAGCCGTAGATTCCTCAGACTTTTCCTTCTGCCAGCCTATACTACTAACTAATCTTCAGATTCCTTTCCTCCACAAAGGGAGAAAAAAAAATAAAGAAAATTGATAAAGTTAAAAGCTCAAACTGTATTGAATTTGCTGGAATGATAAACAATTATGCAAAGACCCACATTGGAAATCTAGCCTCTTTCTGATCCAATTTATTGATTTTTTTTTTCAGTTTTGACTGGTAAATCTTTTGAGCTTTTAACCTTTCTTACTCATGTGCTGTCATACTTTCAAGACTCAATTTTTCACAACGTAGAATTCTATACCCCAAATCTGGTGAAAATGGCCTTTCTCCGCTTTTAACCATGCATTGAAATAAGTACTTTAATCTTTATAAATTTAACTAAACCTACATTGGATTCAATAAAGTTGGTATTGATTGTTTGTTTTATTTTTTAAAAATACAAAATCAAGGTAAGAGATTTAAGTAATATTGAACATAAAAAGAGGATCTTTCTTCACTCACTCTCACTCACTTGCCATCTATTTGCCACTTAGAAAATATTTCTTTATTTCCATTAAATGCTGCCAAGAACACCTCTGGCAGCATCTGTGACTCGACTCTTCTTGTGCCAACTAAAAATCTCGTCTCTTTTTCAATTTAATTAGTTTCTTCTCTCCCAGCTCACTCTTTCTCATCCTGTTTTTCCATATCTTAGTTTAAATTAAGCCAAACCCATTAGCCGATTCGATTTAAAGACAATATTTTTGAAGCATAGCCATGCAAGACCACCCAATTGGGATTCCTGCTTGCTTTACATCTGGCGAGAAATTAACAAATGATCCTGCAACTATAACAAGATCAGGCCAAACTGTGTCCATGTCTGTTTACCGTACAAAAATTGCAGATCAGTGCAGGTTAATCACAATAACATGGTGCAAGAATCTGTTGCTCCATGGATTATCAGTATCAGTAGAAGGTCCTGAAGGAGATAGCCAGTATACTTGCAAAGTGGAGCTAAAGCCGTGGTATTTTTGGAGAAAGCAAGGCTCTAAGAGCTTTATAGTGGATGGTAAAGCTGTAGATATCTATTGGGATCTCAAGTCTGCGAAATTCAATGGCGAAACTGAGCCTAATTCTGAGTATTATGTTGCTGTTGTCTGCAATGAAGAGGTTGTGCTACTCCTGGGTGATCTAAAGAAAGATGCGTACAGAAAAACTGGGTGTAGGCCTGCGCTAATCGATCCGATTTTGGTGTCAAGAAAAGAACACATATTTGGGAAGAGAAAGTTCTCCACAAGAATCAAATTCCATGAAAGAGGTAGAGTTCATGAGATCTCAATTGAGTGCAAGAATAAAAGTAGTGCTCCAAATAATGGGGTAGAGCCAGAATTGGAGATAAGGATCGATGGGCACTTAGCCATTCATGTAAAGCATCTCCAATGGAAATTTAGAGGTAATCAGTCATTTAATCTACATAAACTAAGGGTAGAAGTATACTGGGATGTGCATGACTGGCTATTCAGTCCAGGATTAAGACATGCTTTATTTATCTTTAAACCAATATTGCCACCCATGTCATTATCAACATCATCTTCATCTCCTTCATTATCGCCATTGTCTTCTGATCATCAGATGGAAAGTTGTGGATCAGTAGAAGGAATTAATGGTGGTGGGTCATCAGAGTTTTGCTTATTTCTGTATGCTTGGAAAGTTGAATGAGAAATCAAGAAAAAGAATTGGCAATAGCAGCCAAAGTTCTTTTAATCGCAATACCAACATATCCAAAAAGAATAAGTTACAGACAAAGAAAATATGAAGTGTTGGTATTATGGGGATGATGATCTTGAAGAGATAGAGACAGAGGAAAAAAAAAATTGTAGGACCAAGAAGAAGAGAGGTTGGGAGTTAGTTACAGCTGGGGTTCAACAAGTGGGCATTATTGGACAAAGACAGATTGTATCACATTCACACACATCTCCAATAATTTTCACATCTCTTCTTTTTCTTTTTTTCTTTTATTTCTCTTGATCTAGTCTTGGGATATGAGCAGTTTCTTGCCAATATATATATATATATATATAAAATTTTAATATATACTCACGTTCAGAAGAAATAATTATATACTAGAAAAATATAATCTTGAAGATGACAAGGTGTTCTCCGTACATAGCTCGCTGAATGTTTGTATTCGGTGCCTGTGATAATGGTAAAAGGGACCGGAGGATTTTAGGGAAGACTGTTGCTGATGCGAATTGTTTGCCATGTGGACTTGGACTGCACCTCGACATTGTATTATTATAGTTTTGATTTACGTAAAAATCATCCTTTGCACTCACTTTTTACTTTTCTTTTGCATGTTATTTTTATGGAAATCAGATATAATAGGTCAATAACTTTAAAATGCTTTTTCTAAAATGGGTATGTTTTTAATTGGAATCTCCGTGTAATTTTTGCAAAATCAGCTCTTCCCTTTATGATCTCTATATTCCTTTTCATTTTATCTTCTCCAACCAATCACAATGTTTTAGCTTACTATATATACCTTAACTCATCCTCGTATTATTCAAAAATTTCACTAATTATTTACCATATTTATTTATTTTAATTAAATTATATATATATATATTTTTTTTTCTTTTCCTCGCTAGTCTACTACAATAAAATTGATTTCATTTCATTTAGCCACTTTTATGGTAACGTGGAGTTGATGCCGCGCAATCCTCAAATTAGCTGAACGGGACTATAGGTAAATGAGGCTAAATGTAAATGGAATGAAATCGAATTTAGAAGGAAAAAATAAAATAAAATGTTATCGAAGCACGTATGTAGCTTTCGTTTTAAGGGTTCATCATCGGATTCTTTTTAAGTCAAGAGCGTTTGGCGCTACTTAAAGTATATCTCAAAATTGTTACAGTAATAACTGTTTTGGCATTTGACCCTTACAAAAAATTGGAACTTTCTTATCAAACATGAATCGACTTAATGCTTATCCGTATTTAGAGATTATTTGAAAGGTGATGTTTACCTGCCAAATCAACAAATGCTACAGAATTGAAATAATTATGCAAATGTGTGCAAGCAACACCCAATCCTCAAAATTCCTAATTAATGCGGTCTTCCCCTATTTTAGGGTCCATTTCTTCTCTTGTATTTCATGATAAAAATTAAAATAATAATAATAATAATAATATGATGCTAATCCAGCATAACACCATGTTAACAATGACTTACTATTTGCTTTTTCAGCATTGGCTGCTACAATATATTATAAGACAGAACAGAGATAGCAGCCATGAGTTATTTTTTACTGTGACCTTAAATATATTCCGCTTGGCGTTTTTCAGTATATATATTATCCTTTGAATGGAAGATGCTGCAAAAATAGTACGTCTAATCCCATCTATTACATCAAAATCTACAATGCAATCATTTGCTTCTCATTCATTTTCCAAAACCAAACCACTTTGCAAGGAAGAACTTGTTCTTTCCGCGAGAGGCTGCAGGAGCTTCCTTCGTTGGGGCTGCTGCATTCAATATAAATTAACAATATATACAATTAATCTTGGTGTCAAAACGGTATATAATGATTAATTAAGAGTTCACAATTTCAAGTTTGGCATATCTTTTATTTCAGAAAAAAAAAATCGCAGTACCTGTTTTTGGTGTGTCCCTATTAGAATTGCTAAATTTCACATCTATAGACTTCTTAGTATTATCTGAATATTGCGTCATGGCTTCACTGCGAGATACAGAAGTTGACATCCTCTCTGTTCCCCTTTGCTCCATTTGTGCCGCAATTTCGAGACCTCCTTTTTGTTTAAAAAGCACATTAAATATTAAAAAAGAAAAAATTTTTCACCTACCATCCATCAACTTTGCTCTTTCTATAGCTTTTTTTTTTTTTTAAATAATAGTACTGTCTGTTACCAAGGTCATAATAATTTAATTTATTTAAAACAACCTTTTTTTTTCTGAATAAAAACAAACATATTATAGTGTTGGCTTATAATCATCCAAACTTCATTTGATTAAAGTCTATTCGTAGGCTGAGTATTCCATTTAGCTCCAACTAATAAAAGACAGATAAAGACGCCAATCCCGTAAATTGCTCTGATGATTGATTGATCAATCATTTGCTAGCTTGCTCAATCCTTGAAGGAATCTAACTACCGCGTAGACCATAATTTCTAGCTTGTAGCAATCAAATGATAAGAAACCTTTAATTAATTAACCAAATATAAAATGAATAATTCCCATTAGATTTTCACTGGACACAAAATAAAGAATTATTAGCTTACCTTCGCCAGGGGGCTTTCCGTAGTTGCAACGCAAAGCGTCCATGAAGGAATTGTCTCTTTGATCTTGCATCACTAAATAAAGGGAAAAAAAAAACAAAGAAATTCAGATATATTTCAACAAGAATAAATATAAATATTTGGTGATGGGTTTGGAGTAGCAAAAGACTTGCATTGATCATAAAGATCATTCCGATAATTAGGAGGTGAGCCACCTAGAAGCAACTGAACTGCCTCTGAATCTCTTGTCATTGGCATTTTAATAGATATTGCATTCAAATTTTTCGTATCCAACACGATGCCTGCAAGCTGTAATATTGGGATCTATTAATTAAGGGCCCACGATCATTTAAAAAAAAATCAGTCTTTTTTCTTTTTTCCATACATAATTACAACTTTCATGTAATTTACCAAAAGTTTTTTAAGCATTGGGATTTGAAGGAGATCATAGGCATCTTCACAGTAATTATCTGTAAGAATAGTGCACTGAGATCCAACCTGCAGATATATTTTTGGATGCATTAAGTTCACAATTTTCAGATCGAATAAAGATACTTCAATATGTCTATTCTTTTATCGTATTTACCTCACTATCAGTTTTGAGGATATCTTGTCCAACCACAACGATGCTTAATTTTCCTTCCATAATTAGGCTCTCCAAATCCACCTGAATCCGCGAGTTATTTGTTTATCAGATTGATCGACAAGAAAAATCCGAATTTTGAAAAGCATGTAGTATAGGAAGAGAATATATAATTTGAAATACCTCATCAGCAAAGAGCAATGAGGTAGCATCAAGGCCAATATGGTGAAAGAGCCAGGCTGCCTGCCTTTGCTTCCACATTTTGGCTCTCCTCACATTCATTACAGGCACCACTACAAATCCCTCGCCATTGCCCTCTCCTTTGTTCTTCCTCAACTTGTTCTCCAACAACCATGCATAGCATATTGCTGCTATCATTGAACTTGCACCTGCACATTTTTATTTTCTTTTTCCTGAGTTTTTAGCTTGCAGACATTAACCAATACCTACTTGACAATAGGTTCTATATACTTAACTGTTTGCAGGGCCTGAAAGAATAACTTTGGCCTTAGAATGAACCTCCCCATTCAAGATTTTCACAATTTTGATCCTTTGCTCTTTTAGAAATCCATTAAGACTAAACTCTGGTTCTTGTTCTTCCGGTTCCTTCTGCCACCCATTTGCAACATGCTTTCGTGCGATTTTCTCAACTGAGCAAGTCGATTTTGATATGGACCTTCTATACGCGGACTCTACAAGATTCCTAGGCGGAGACAGAGGTTCCGGTCGGGAACATGTTGAAGATGATATTGATCTCCGTTGAACCGACTCAATAAGATTCTTAGGCGGAGAAAGAACCTCGTTGTCTGGTAATGGAGCTGGTTTGAAAGTTCTGCGCGACTGGGAAGGCTCAATTTGGAAGCGGGACCTGCGGAACGCTGGCTGCCGCGGTGGCAGAGGGGAGGGGGACGGCGGATCATTGGGTTGGTGGTGGTCAGAATTGGATGGTTTAAGTATACTGGAGAACCATTGCTGGACCTGAGATGCAGGGGATGGTTCTGTGGGAGAACTAGGCATGCTATCCAATGATTCAGATTTGTTGCGGCTGTGTTTTGCTGATTTTATCAGAATTTCTCCGCTAAAACCTTCTACTACTCTGTGCCTGTAGAGCCAATTAAACTTAATTCTTAAATTTTCTTTCATTTCATACAAGTTTTAGAATATGTATTTATATACACACATACCTTCTAGCAGACCGGGAGAGAGGATCTCTTCTATCAAGCTTGGCAGGAATAGCGGCGAACCGTGGTGATCCAACAGGCCTGGAAGGTGAATCGCAGCGAATAGCAGATGAAGCCACCATGCGTCTGGCCTCTTCAAGCCACTCTTGAGTTAAAGTGCTGCTGTTGCTTCTCGTGCTCGTATCAAAACTTTCTTCTTCTTGGTCGTCGAAACGATTTCCACCAGTCAAGTTATAAGGTTTTTTCTCATTATTGGCAGTCCCAAAAAACATGTCATTCATGAAATCTGTCAGGTCCGGTACATGTCCTGTCTTGCTAATTGGTCGCCGAGACTCTACTAGCTTCTTTTGTAGGGTAACAGATCCTCCCGACGATTCTCTGCTCAATCTCCTATCCATCATCATGGCTCAGGGAGAGACAGAGAGAAAGAAAGGTCTTTTATTATTGTTAACAACATCATTCTTATTTTTAGAGTAACATTGATAATATCAGAATGAGAGAATATACGAGGCACTACAAGAATGTTGGCCGGCAAGCATTGTAAGGTTGTCTTGTTTGCTGGTGCAAAGAATTCATGGACATTGACAGGGACGACAAAACAATTTATCTAATTCTAATTTTGGCTTAATTTTCGAGAGATTCTACTAGCTTAAAAATATCATTGGACAATCTAGTTCCTTATCAGATTGTAGATAGAGACTGGCCTTGGCCGGAACCTCCTATGAAAATGAGAAAATATTTTTAAGTTAATAATATAACCATTGCCATTATTGAATAGTTTTTGGATTGAACTGTTCAACAACCATAACATGTTGGACATACTGTCTTAAGTAATGGATTGGTTCATAAATTAAGAACAGTAATACTACGTTCCTTTTTCCTTTACTCTTTTTTTTTTTCTTTTAACAATTGATAATCAAAACATAATGTAATATATTACATTAATTATCATATTACTGATTTCTTTTCATACAATCCCAAAAATCTTATAATCAAATCATATAAAATGTATTTAAAAATTTTCTCAAGAGAATAAATAACATCATAATAATAATTTTAGTTTTAAGTCATAGAAAGATTTAAGAAAATGAGAAAGTTAGATACGAGAGAAGCGAGAGTTAAAATTGTAAAAATTTAAAGAAAAGAAAAAAGAAAGAAAGAAAGAGATGATCCACCTTGCACTAACTTTTCTGCATGAGTGGAGCTCATAGTAGAGTCACATCAATATTTATAACTTCTATAAAATTTCCAATAAATAGCTTGATTATTAAAACCTCAACTGTATGAGGCCAATTGTATACATTTGTTTTTATTATTGAATGCTTCAAATTGTAGTTAATCATATATTATTATAATTATTGTGAAATTGGGCTCCACAATTTCGTAATTTTCCAAAAAAAATATATAGTACCCCTAAACGATGAAGTATTTATCTTTTGGCTATTAGAGTTTGCGTAAGTAGATATATAAAAACCAGCAGAAAACAAATGAAACATGCATGTGTATATATAGAGGAAATTAGTTCCAAAACAAAAGAAAGGTGAATGCATCCTTAAAAAGATAAAAGCCCAACATTATTATTCATATAATTATAAGTAATAAGCAGCAAGAGGCGATGTTGCTGCCACAAGTAAGAAGGGCAACACGCATTAGTATTAGTACCATTGTATTATATATGCTTGCATTTTAACAGGTAACGTTAAGACCAATCTTGACGTTTGTATTGATGCCACACCGTGAGGCGATCGGGCCGAGGTCGGCCAAAATATCGGCCACAATGCGTATATTGAAGCCAAGGGCACTTAGAAGACTTGAAATGGAGTCGAGTGTAGTTTTTACACAAGTACAGGCGGCGGTTGCGCCGAATTTGGCTTCCAGACCTACAATTTCGGCAATGGTCGAACAACATGCAGGTGGGGGTCTAGTAACACCCACATTAACTAGGCCAAGAGCACAAGCGCCAAGTTGAGTAGTTGCAGTCACATTCAAGCAAGTAGGTTGAGCAGTAGGTTGAGCACTACTTCCACTAACAAGCCCCATTACCAGAACCGCGAGGATTGGGAGAACCATCACCGCCTTGGAACCCATACCTTTCTCTGGCAATTTTGTGTTGTTTTTGTTGATCGGTTGAGTTGTGGTTGTGCTTGAGATCGTGTATGACGTTTATATATAGTGCTGATTTTAGTCTTAGCTTTCTGACTTTTAGAGATGCATAAATATATATGTAGGGTTATCCACCTGCTCTATTCCCTAGCTTATCCCTCAGCTACATATGGAAAACATATAAACTAGCTTCGGTACTTTTATTAACTATAATGGACATATTTTTTTTAATTTGACTTTGTTTTTGATCGGCTAGTATTTTTTGAATATTTGAAAGAATTAGTGGATTTAATATATTTTAAAACTTGAATGGTTATTGAAAATATATAAAATTGAAATAATTAATCGATTTAATGGATTTTGAATTTGGAATGCATACTAAAAATACAAAAGGAGTAACAATTTTGCTTGCGTGGTTGCTCGTTGCAATGGCCTGGTGATTTAATTCTTGCAGCTGCATGGTATAGCTAATAAAGCACATGGGTGGACCAAATTACTCCATCTCAATTTAATTACATATATTTCATTACATCAATTCCACTATTTTTACCTAAATTTGTATCTTTTAAGATCACATAGTAATTTTACTATATCTGGAGAAATAAAAGTCCGTACAAATGAAATTTGATTCAAAATATTGTTTTTAAATTTTATTACTGTAAAGTTCATTTTTTTAAAAAATAAAAAAAAATATTCAAAAGGAGTCCGGACTATCACATTTTTTATGGCTTCTCCTTCAATTTACCGCCTAGTGATCTTTTGGATTCTAATAAAAATTGATGCGCGTTTTCTCAAGGCAATTCAAAATTGGCATCAGCTACGTCCGGTTTTTTATTATTTGAAAATAAAAATTGGCGTGCATTTTTTTAAGGTAATTCAAAATTGGTGTATGGTGTGGAATGTGAGAATTTCAAAATTATTCCTACGTGTAATTTTCTGAATACAACTTTAAATTTGAGCAGCAGTATTTTTACCCAAATCGTGTTAAAAAAAAAAAAAGTTATAAGCATTTTTACGGGGGTTTTTCCATGCAAATTCTAATTAAATCCGATCAATAACAATTCTGCGTGCTTGGTTGTTACCTCCAATGTCGATTTAAAGCTTGTAGCTGAAGGGTCTAGCTAAAGCAGGTGGGTGGACCAAATTACTTCTTTTTTTAACAAACAAATTACTTAATTTCAATTTAATTCCATATTAATTTGATGATGTCAACTGCATAGTTTTTACCGAAATTTGTACATATGGTGTGATATTATATGTTAGTAGTATTACTACTTCCGTTATCTTTTATTTGTTATTTTTTAATAAAATTTAAATTTTATATTTATTTATTAATTTTATATTTTTAATGTAACTTAATTTATTTGTTCATTTTATTTTTCTTTCTCAATACAATTAGAACTTATTAAATTTGATAATTTAGTTTCAATCACGCAATTTAATACTAAATTTAAATATATTTATTATTTCTTAATTCTAGTGAAAATAACAAAAATAACTAATAAAAAAAATAGAGGGAGTAGTTAAGTGTTGGTTTGGGAAGATTTGTTATCTCATGGATATGGTATGATATATATGATTTATCTCATAGTTTAGTTTTGTATAAATTTTTAAATTATTAATTAATTAAATGGGTAGTTTTGTTTGATTTTTTTTACTATATTTGTTTAATTATTAACTATTCTTATATATTCTAATATAACCTTAATTTTATATCTCTTTTATCAAAATTAATTATATTTTTTTACTTTTTCTACAGTTTTTTTCTTATCAAAAAGTTATTAAAAGCATAACATCTCTCAAACATGTTCATAATAATTATAATACCATGTTATACTATACTATATCATATTATATCATGACCAATTTCATGCCTTAAGATCACATGGTATATCTACTATATTTTGAGAACAAATTAAGTCCATCCAACGAAATTTAATTTACATTGTTTTAAAATTTAATAACTATATAGTTTATATCTTAATATAATTTATTCAAAAAGAGTCTAAACTACCATATATCTTTGTTACCTACCTTCTTCATTTAACCGCTTTGTGGTATTTGCATTCTAAGAAAAAGTGAAGCCATTAACTACTTAAATAATGTTTGTTAAATTAATAAAAAAAAAAGTTTTAAAATAAGGCTGAAATATTTTCTGGATCAAGATATAAAATAGTTAAGATAAGATTGAAAAATATTTTAATTTTTTTAATTATTTGTTAAAATTTTTGGAATAAATTAAAAATATATATATTTTTAATTTTTTAATTGTTTATTATGTAATTATGTCAATATATGCATGTCTTGACTCTATGTTAATATATGCATATCTTGATTTTTTAAGATATAAATAGTTAATTTTTTTTTGTTATATCTTTTTTTTTTAATAAATACTTAAAAATATTGAAATAATTTTATTTTTTTTTCTATCACAACCTTTCTAAGATTAACAAACTGCCTTAAACGTTTACCGTGTTGCTTATACATGTGTCGGTGGCTTGGCTTTAGACAAAAGGGGCCAAATTGCTTATTCTTCTTGTATTATTTTATCGTTTCCGTACTTCAAACTCTGTGTACGTAGTTAGTGTCCTTTCTTTTCTTTTTTTTTACACAGGTGTATTAACAATGCTTAGCTCAGCCATCCTGCCCAATTCTCAGCTTCCCTGTCTGTTTAATCTGCTCTTTTATATGCGTTAGGAGACAAAACTCACCAAAAAAAATCGAGTAGAATGATCAACAAGAATGAATATGATCACAACATACATATCAGTCCCTCAAGAAAACTTAGTTGCTTATAAAATACAATGCCAAGCAAAGTCAATCTCTTAACCGAACCCCAAACACGTCCTCCCAGACCACTAATCTCTCTCTGTTTATTCAACAAAATACCATTTTTTTTTCCTGAGTGTTAACCCCATCCTTTCAACCTGCTTAAGAGCCATACCCATCGTTTTAAATGATGTAATTAATTTAATTTTTACACTTTTTCCAGTAGTTACAAATAGCCAAGTTGAGCATTGACTTATTCCACTCCATCATTTTTTAAGACTTCTTTGTCTGGCCCTGTACATAAAAGGCAGCCTAAGCCACACCTTCTCGATCATCTCGATTCACAAGTATTCTCTCCTTTTTAAGTTTTCACTTTTCCAAGCTTTTTGGGTGATTCTGCCTTAAAAGTTCAAAAGCTTAATCAGAGCATCAATGGCAGCACGTGGCCTTCTCTTTGTTTCAGTTCTTCTCTATAGCTTATTGGGTTCCAGTTATGGATTCATTACCTTCTCTTCCCTGAAAGAAACTCTTGTAGTCACTGCTTCACCAAGCTCAGGACAAGGTAATACACCTGCACAAATGAACACATGATTCCGTATTCCATGGGCCAAAAATTTTGATTTATATTCTCTATTTTAGACTGATCTTGTTAAAGATTTAATCTTTATATTAAAGTCTACAATTTGGGGATTTGGGTTTCTCATGTTCAGATAATACTCTAATAATTTATGCAGTTCTTAAAGCTGGAGTGGACAATATCACTGTAGCCTGGGGATTAAACCAGAGCCTCCCAGCTGGGACTGACTCAACCTACAAGACCATCAAGGTAAAGCTGTGCTATGCACCAGTAAGCCAAGTGGATCGGGCATGGAGGAAAACAGAGGACCATCTATCTAAGGACAAGACTTGCCAATTCAAAATCGTTGCTCGGCCTTACAGCGCTTCAAATAAGAACCAATCCTATACATGGACAGTTGAGCGCGATGTGCCTGCTGCTACATACTTTGTACGTGCCTATGCTTACAACTCCGAGGAACATGAGGTTGCTTATGGTCAGTCTACAGATGCTCACAAAACCCAGAACCTCTTTGAGGTAGAGGCCATCACTGGTCGGCACGTCTCCCTCGATATTGCCTCTGTTTGCTTTAGCGCCTTCTCTGTTGTGTCCTTGTTTGTGTTTTTCTTTAATGAGAAGAGGAAGGCCAATAAGACGCAAGCAAAGTGAAGAAATACAAACAATTATATGCACCCACTTGGTTTACTAGTGGATGGTACTGGCATGTTTTAGTTCTGTTCTTATTATGTGTTGCATGTATTAGGGTCTTTCTACTTGCAAAATCTTATGTAATTTGTTCTAATAGGGGAATGGGTGATCACGAGTGACAAACTTAATATTTCATACATGAAATGAGATACAATGTTCCTAGTTGATACAAAGAAAGTGAAAGAAAAATAATTGTACTTAGTGCTGATTGTGTGATGATCATTCTCAAGATTTTCTATTGACAAACTCAAAATTTTCTATTGACAAGTATCTCAATAGTCAAGACAGATCTTTTATAAGAATCTCCTGCCCAAGATAAGTTGTATGGTTAAAAAAATACAAGATGAGCTGTATCAAACCATTGACTTTTAACATTTTAATGTGTTGACTACGGAAGCACGTTACAAAAGCATGATCTCAACACTTTGGTTTTAATATATTTCTTAGATAAGGCGCTCGGGTTTTGGATTACAGAAAGTCTGATTATCACAACACATTTTAATTTACGTAAAAGTTATGGTTTACATATTATATGGGGCTCGTGCGTTACATTATCAATTAGTCTTTTAAATGAGTCCTAAAGTTGAAATACTGTTCTTCTAACATTTACTCAGGAAGTAATGTTGTTAGTATTTGAAATTGCAGGAACAGTACTCCAAGTGCCTTTAGGATACTCTAATTTTAAAACATTTTAATCCATTTTATTGAGGATAGCATTTTCTCTTATTAGGATAGTTTTAAGGGTAGTTTCTTAGATGTCATAGTGCATTGGATATTCTAATCCATTTCTCCCTCCATATTGCCTCTGTTTGCTTTACCGTCTTCTCCGTCCGTGTCCTTATTAGGGATTTCTTTAATTGAGAGAAGAAAGGCCGAGAAGACTCGAGGGAAGTGAAGAAATATCATGCATTTACCAGTGGATGGCACTGGTATGTTTTAGTTCTGTTCTCATTTTTTTGGTATATGTATTAGGATTTTCCTATTTACTGAATCTTGTGATAATAATAACCAAGTATTTCACACGTTTCAGAGACAGTGACAGAAAACTTCTTTTAGCTACTGCTGATTGCACAAAAATAATGGTCCTTTTCAAATTATGTAAGCAAAAATTTACTAATGAGAAATATCTTAAGAGTGAAGATAGATCCTTTTTTAAGATTCAACTGCTCAAGATGAATTGTATGGTTTTAAAAAATTCAGGATTAGCTGTATCAGATCCATTGACTTTCAATTCATCTTAATTTAAAGGAAACATCGTCGCAAGAACAGGATCTCAACACTTTGGTTTTAATATCATTTCTTAGATAAGGTATCAGGTTTAGGGTACGGAAAGTCAAATGTTCATAATCACCATTATCATCCTGATGTAAACAAGAAGAAATTAAAAAAAAAAAAAACGTATACATGAATATTTTAAGTTACTTGGACTTAGGGTCTAGTTTGGATGCTTAAAAGAACATTCAGGTTTCAGTCAGTAAATAAATTCTTGCAAATTGTTGCCCGCAAAGCTTTGTAAATTTTCACCTCACATGTCAAGTGAACCCTCACATTCGTATATTTTGACTACACAGTGGTTTATCAAGCCATGGCTTATAGGCAAAGAAGAACAAAAATATTCAACATTAAACAGGCGATATAAGAAGACAAAGAACAAGCTTGCATTGAAATTGATGCCATGGATATATGAATAAAAACAATAAATGAGCTCTTGAACAACATGTAATCTCGTGAATGCTAATAAATTAAAAGGTAAATTTTGCACATTGAGATTAAGAGCCAGTTGCATTTGTACCTCTTTTGGCAGTTAAAAACGTACTTTATTGTTCTCAATTGAATTCAATGTTGTCCTCCAAAAACTTTGAATGTTTCTTTAGAGTTCTATAATTACGGTCTAGGTAATGTACACTCATATAGCTTGAATTGATGAATGAAATCACTCCTGTTCTGAATTTTGCTTAAGAGTTGAAACACATATCTGTACTCTCCATTCTATCAGTTCCAACAAGCAATAACTTGTTGTCGAAAACATCAATATACCCAAATGCATCTGTATCAGGAGGGCACTCCAGTGCAGCTTCGAAGGACCTATGGTGGATTCCATGGGGATCAACTGCATGCCCACCTTTGTGATCATGTCCAGATAGGCAAACTTTCACACAATTGTACCGGTGTATCACATTCATCACTTCATCATAATTCCACAGAAGTGCTTCCTGGCATGATGCACCAGGATCTAGAGGAAGATGGCAACAAACAACTACTTTCTGCTTTAACTTTGTTGCATCCTGAAGTACACTATCCAACCAATCCATCTGTTCTCTGCCAACAGCTCCATTAAACATAAGGAACCGCCTTTCAAGGCCTAGCAGCCCCTCTGGGCTGTTCTTGTCTGAATTTGGATTCTTCTTCCTGAGAAATTCCAATGCCTCTGAGTTTTTAGGATTACCTTGAGGCCACCCAATGGCACTAATGTCATAGCCATCAAGTACAATGATTCGGTATTCTGAAGCAGGTGAAAAATCAAAGTAAGCAAGACCACCGGGACTTGGTATCTTCAATAATGGAAGTAATTTTTCACGGGGAAGATTGTAGAGGCAGTGATTACCAATTAAATGATAGACAGGGCCATTAAAACTGTCAAATTCATTAATTACTTTCTTCACAGCCTTTAAGGATTCATCATGGGGGCATTTTCCATCTACAATATCACCAAAATTGATCACAAACTTAAGCTTCCCATGGTTGTTCCACATTCTAACGGCCCTTTGCAACACTTGAATGCTATGTCGATAATAGCGGGGGACACCAAGGTATGAGTGACCATCAGGAACATCAGCATATTGAACGTCAGAGATAACTCCAAAAGAAAAAAGAGGTTGCTTCCCCTGTGGTCTTGCAGATGTACTTTGAGATTCCATATCTAGCCAGAACAGATGTCCTATCAAACAGCATGATGATTTATTATTAGGCAGTGATCCCATTGTCAACCGAAGCACACTTGGCATGACCAAAGAGTCCACAGCAGATCATTAGAAGACATCTAGTACACATAAAGAATTGCAAGTAGAAAGATAATCTTAGTTTTTGTTTTTGATCCTATATACCTTTTTCTGTTTTAATCAATTTAAAAATAAGGAAACAGTGGCATCTTTACAGTATTCAGCAACTGATTCTCTGCTTCAATCAATTTTTAACATGTCTACAATGACAACAGATGAAACTCAAAGTGCAGAACACACAAGGCTTCCAAGATCAAGATTTAACCAGTATTCCCATTGGAAAAGAAATTATTATAACATCTTCCACCATGGTTCTACATGAGTCAATGTACAGAATGTAAAATTCAATATTAACCATAGAAACAAACAAAATGATGTCAAAAGATAAATAGATGATTGTCAATCAGAAAATTTGCTGATAAAAAATATGGTTACCTAGATGCAAGTTTATGTGAAATAGTTAATTCCTAAGCATGTAAAATGTAATTAAACCATAGATTTTTCATTGATTATTCTAATCCTCACAG
The DNA here is from genome assembly GCA_037975025.1 of Excoecaria agallocha. Taxonomy (NCBI): domain Eukaryota; kingdom Viridiplantae; phylum Streptophyta; class Magnoliopsida; order Malpighiales; family Euphorbiaceae; genus Excoecaria; species Excoecaria agallocha. The sequence goes on from JBBPFJ010000236.1 coordinate 120,769, forward strand.
AGAGAAATACCTATATGGTGTATATCCTCAAACTACAATAAAATACTACACAAATGCAACAAACCCATAGAGTAATATGGTACAATCTTTAGAAGATTTAGCTAGCACTCAAAGGTTTCATTTTACATGTGTTTAGTACAAACCAAAACCCCACCTAATGAGCATACAAACTGCATCATGGTAACTTTTCCTAATTCTATTATTGGTTGTGAAAAGGGCATTGCAACCAAATCCCTCGAAAAATAGACAGCAAATAGGAAAACCTGGCTACAATCACCCACATACAAAAGAGACAAGTCTGTTAAACAAATTGAAAACACACTAACCATTAATTTGTATAGTTCAGAGTCTTTAAAACAGATAACTACCCGTCAACTAAAATAGATTCTGGAAAGATATTGTATGTCATATTAGAATGAAAGCATCTAAATATGATGACTAAGATGGAACCAGGGTTTGGCATCCACTTACCATAGGTCTTGGAATCTACTAATCAACTATTGACAGACGTTCATTTTCTGTGAGTACTTCACCTATTACTTGGACATATCTTTTCCTTGTCAAATGAAAACCTGGAAGTTTCATACTATCGGTTTAATGATTATAATAATCTTTAAGCAATCTTCTTTAAAATTAAAACCTAATGAAGCAACAAAACAAAAAAGTTGGACATTGCCTAAGATAATAACTAATCTGTCAATCCTACAGATCTGTCCCCTTCCTCCCATTATTGTTTCTGTTACTTTCTTACAATTTCTTGCATCTAGGGCCTGTCAAGTTTTCCACTCGTTCAATGCTATCTTCCACTTTCTCTGATCTCACTTGTTGAGGGAAATGGCTCTAAGAGTTACCATTCCTTTGCATGAACCCGGATTCCAATCTGTTTTGATATAAATTGATTATTCAACATACATGAAGTTTCAAGATGATAATATTTATTTGATGAATTCTTGCTACAAGGCTTATGGGCAACAGATTAACTTTAGTACTTAGCAACCAATGTCAATAACTATTAAGTGTTTGTTCATCATTTGCATTGCTCTTACAAGAAAACAAAAAGTAAAAAGAAGGAAAAAGCAGAGTTCCTGATGAGCAAAACGGAAAGTAAATGCTAGAACATAGCAATACAAAAGCAAGGAGATGTTATTAAAGCAGAGTTGCTGATGAGCAAAACGGAAAGTAAATGCTAGAACATAGTGATACAAAAGCAAGGAGATGATCTTAGACACCTAGAAATTCTTAAAAGCCACCATGGTGTGAATAGCATTAGTGGCATCCATGTAGATTTGAGATTTAAATAATAAGTAATTAATATGAAACCTTATTAACAATAAAATTATCTTGAGACCCAGATCAAACAAACCCAAGTTCTGAATCAGAAAAATTCTTTCGGGTCAAGAATCATCAAGTATAGCTCATGTCACAACAAAAAAAAAAAAAGAAGTAATAAAAATTATACGGAACATCCATTCAAGCTATAATTTTTAAATTAAATTAAAAAAAGGAAGAGAGAGAAAGGTGAGCTCACAGTTGCAAAAATAAATCCGCCATGAAGCGAAAACGAGAATGTCCAGGAAGAACGAAATAATGAACAAGCTGAGAATCAAAGAAAAAGAGATTGAAGAAATGCAGGAAGCTTACGATTTTCAGAGGGTAGCGAAGGTGATGAGCCAAGATATGGTGGAATTGCAGAGGACGGAATTTCTCGAATTGGAATGGAGCACTTGTGAGAAATGACTTAAAATAAGTGTTAGTTCTTTAGTTCGAGGGGCTAAAGTTACTTGGTATAAGATTTATTTATTTATTTATTGAGAAGTAGTTGCCAAAGGATAAAATATTTCACAGCTTTATTATTATTATTATTTTACCATAAAATACAAATTATAAAACATTGCACGTATATCTGATTAAATTCAGTAAATTTATGTATAGTTAAATTTATAAATAATTTTATAATAAAATTAAATCATTCAAGCTAGGTTGTATGACCTTCCTTACTTTACGAAACACATTAAATTTTAAATTAAATTTCCAAAGAAAAAGGAAAAATATTACTATAATATTGACCTATTTAAATAAAAAGTGAAATGCATCATCTTGCTGGAGGTCTATGAATGGGTAGAAAAATGCAGCAATAAATTCCATAGCTACAAGCAAAATTGAAAAACACTTATAACGGATTCATAAATAAATTTATGGATCAATCTAATAGAAAACTATCGTGTGAAATTAAAAAAAAATGAAAAAATGACTGGTAGGTAATTATGAATTTTATGTTAATTCATAAAAACTCATAATTTGATATAAACGAAAATTTTCTAGTAAAATTATGAGATGGGTTGAGATACCAATCCAGCAAAGAATAACTCTGTTGATTTTGTTTGGTCACAAAAGAATAAATTGCTTCTTCACAACTTCGTTTACAGTAAATAAGAAAAATCATTTTTCTTAAAGAAAATTTGTACTTGTAACTGTTTTTGCTCCAATTTTAAGTATCGTGTCAAACAACGAATTCAGTGTTGGATTAAAAATAAAATGTTAATATAAGAAATATATCAAGGACAAGGGGAACGGCAGCCCAACCCTAATCTGTCATGTCTATTCTTTCTTATTGCCATTTTGTCTAGTGCTCATTGTTTAGATGAACCAGCGAAGAATTCGGTAGTTTAGGCAAAGGACGATGATGATGAACCCATGATTATGTCATTAATTATAGCTTGCTGAATTTGATTACAGCAAAAACATATTTTAAATAAATATTTTCACTTGATTTTCCTGTAATTCTAACACTAAACTATGCTGTTTATTCTCCAGTGAAAAAAGAAGAATGGCACTAAGCTATTATGTTGACATGTAGACAGTTTCTATTACAAAAAGATTGTACGAGATGCTAACATTAAACATCTTCAGTTGTAGGAGAAAGCTCTCGCATTTTGAAACCCTGTATATGTTAGCAAATAGTTTTCATCTCTATGATGTTTGCTTGCCGTTATCCGTAACCTGATAGACAAGCTTCTCGGGCAGTTCTTTTGTTGTCTGCAAATGGGATCAAACGGAACTCAGTCTCACATCCCAAAATATATTCTCTGAAATTATGCAATAGCTCACAGATTCAGAAAGGCTAACCTGGAAGTGTCTCATGTGCAGTATTGGTTCGCATCCAACATCTGCAATTGATTTCCCGCTAGGAGTTTGCTGCTTAAACCGCTGAGCTTCATAGGCTGCAACCATGTCTTTTTGATTGGGCAGGTGCTGGCAAACTTTTAGAAGGGAATTGAGAGAATTCATCTGCCAGAACAGTAATTATAACATGTGAGGCTTAACTTCACACATAAAATTGCAGCTCAATGTAAAAATGAAAAGGAACGTTTCTTCAGCACAACATGTGAGGCTTAACTTTACACATAATTTCTCTCATTCAGAACTGGTCCTGTGTGAAACAACAGAACCCAGCTTGAATATTTCCCTGGAACAATAAATTTAACAAAATGAAATGGTACATTACCCCTAGCAATGTATTCAAATGCTACAATGGGATGTACACTAGTAACCAGGTATAGGAATCAAACATATAGTAATCATCTCATGCCATTTATCCGTTATGCTAAACGTAGGTTCCTGTCGGCCGGGTATCACTTGCTGGCACTGCTAAGAGGACTAATGCAGAACTTGTGAAATCAAACATGTTCAAACTACGTAGGTGTGCCTTATGAATAAAACACAGTTCCACAAACTAGATGACAAAACTAGCATCGAGAATCAGGATCACAAATAGGTAAATTTGCATATGCTTTTCAGTAATTGCTTCAATTTAGCATCACAGATTCTTTTGGGAAAAAGTCACATGCTAAAACAGATCATTTTGTAATCTGTCGAATCAAAATTGTCCTTCAATATGTACTCAGGTTTTTTCCATTCTAATATTAATTAGTCAAGAACAAATAAATTCTCTGAAGACTATTTACACAACAGAACTTTACAAGGAAGCTACAAAAAGGCACTCCATGACAAAGTTCTATGTATTCCAATTTCCATTTATTTTCCTTTGTCTTTTAGCGGATCCACAAAATCTCAAAAATGAAATCTGGATCATTGGAGAGGATTGGTGCACAGTTTTCTTACTTTTTTTTAAGGTCATGGAAAACGTTTATGAGCATGGTTTGGTAAAACTGTGGTTTTAGCATCCATAACCAGAATATTTCATTTTGATTGCATAGACAAGTAAGTAAATTGCATAGACAAGCAAGCAAAATTAGGCAGCAGTGTTCTACCAAGAATAAACTAACCTTCATGTATGGACAGGAAGCACAGCCGCCATGAATAGAACATCCCTCCCCACTAGAAATTCCAGGTACAACAGGGATCACAAAGTCCCCTCCATTTACTGGTTTTACGCTTGGAGATGGATTTGGTGACGTTCTTGATATCGAATCTGATGCGACTGGAAATACAATTTCAACATTAATTTTAGCTCCTTCAGAAGACTTGGCAGCACCTAATAACTTCTGTACTCCAGCAACAATAGAAGTGATCATTCCTGATTCTGTACCCAACACAAATTGGAGATGATCATCCACATTTCTATCTAATGCCTCTTGAACTCTCTGCTTTATGAAATCCAATATATTTTGGGTGGAACCAACTGCTCCCGTTCCTCTCCTCTTTGCTTCCATTGCCAATGAAAACATTTCCCCTGGGACCTCAAGATGAGCAGTTAGGAAAGCATCACAATATATCTCATTTATCCTCTCGACAACTTCATGTCCAAAAAGATGATGAACAATGCATACTCCATCCTGACAAAAACAAAAAGATTGTTGTCAATAAATTGGAATTCTGGATATCATTAGGGCATCAACCACTATAAAACAGAGAGAGGAGAGAGAGAAATTAATTGTCAATCAGCTTGGTAACATATAGCAGATGTTGATGCTGTCCTTTTTAAATTGTAAGATAGATTAAAGGACAATACTGAAAGACCAAAGGCCAAAGTATACACCATAATGCAAGACAATTTCATGCGGTCCAGAATATCTGCCAGATACATAAATTCTTTCACATTTTACTCATAATCCTCAAGCGGTGACTAAACTTGGCCCACTTCACATGAATCACTTTAAGGGTTATGTGCGTAAATGTTTGATAGACAGAAAAGGAGATCTTTTCATCGCTGTATGCAATGGCAAACCAAGAAAATCCCTTGTGAATTAAAACTGAAAAGGGAAACAGGAGAACCAATTGGCAGAAACCAGTAGCCTCAACTGGTTTTTATTCTTCCAAGTTCAAACCTCTGGTCACTGAATGACAACTCTACAAAATATTATCTTTACCATGAATCCATTTAGCTTTACCATGAATCTACTTATGACCAAAGGTCTTCAACAGCACATATTTTTGGTCATAATACTTGATAAAAATTTCCAATGATGACAGTCATGTAGGGAGCTATACCATCTAAAAGCTACTATAGGTTTCAGTGGCAGTGCGCACTTACCAAATGAATACAAAACAACCAAATATTATCAAAAGTATGCACCATATATTGTATGAATTGTGAGGCATATTACATTTCAATCTGTCCTACCTCTTCCAAGAACTGAAAAGAGAGATCACCTGATAATAATGCAAGCGAGGGAGCAATGATCTGATGGAATCTCTATTATGTGCCGGATGAATATCCGCAATCTCATCATCATTCATCATAGTCATTTGTTGAAACAATTTTGCAATATTAGCACCCATGTATGAATCAGGCCCATACCACATATTTAAATCTGGAATTTGAGTAAAAGCCTGTGGATGAAGGAGAAAATGGTTGGAAAAAGCAAACTGTTATTAGGTGTTTCCTAAGACAATATACTGGTGAAAACAGGGCAAAATGCAGATGATTGAAAAAATAAGGGGGGGAGGGGGAAACAATTGCATACTACTAACCTGCAGGATAGTTTGCACTACGTTAGAAGAAGTGCAGGTAATTGTAGGCACGAGCTCATGAGCATAAGCTTTTGTCTCAAGCGAAGTATTTATGTAAACAACATGCAAAGAATGTGGAGACCCAGAAGCCCCGTCAAGGTAATTTATATAAGCAGGGCTAGATGCAGCATCCGCCAAAGAACAACCAATACGCTCTTTTGACATCCTATAAACACCAACCTGCTTTTAGGTTGACAGAGAAACAAAGTCAAGAATACTTCAGTAGACTGATAATTACATTGAATACAAGACCATCAAATAATCAGAATATATAAGTATAAAATGGGAAAAACATTAAACGATTTTCCTTCTAGGACCTGAATCAGCATTTAAAGAAAGTTTTGATGTCAGAGCCTCAACTTGTGAAGATTAGGTCCAAGAAACATAAACTATCAACCTGAGAAACTCATTCTAAACTTATAGGATACTCATAATAATAATAATAATAATAATAATAATAATAAAATCAATAATATAACGCCATCTTTTAAAATTTTTGCAATTTATCATTGAAAGTTGAAATGACAACCAGCACGAAAATATGATAAATAAAAAGAACAATGTACCTCTCCAAAACCAGCCTGATCAAGAATTGCACGCACATTTTCTGACATAAAGTCTACACCCAAGACTGTTATGAATTTGCATCCAGCTTTTGCCATTTTCACAGCACTATCTGCCATGACCAATGAATCGGATATATGGATGTGAGGCCACTGCTTCTGCGCAGCAGTTAAGACACCTTGAACTTCAGGATCCATGTAAAAGTGAGCAACAACACCAATTTTCTTCTCCTTTAACTCTTGCACAAGTTGTTGAACCTTGGTCTCATCCGGGAACAAATATTTTGCCTATCACGAGTTAACAAAACGCTCTGCGATGAAACCAAAATGCACACAAATATTCGAAGAAGACAACAAAACGTTCTTTCAAATCCAATAACATGGATTTGAAAAGCAAAATTTTTTTTGGTTCTATATATAATTCAACTCAACCAAAGTTGAGGACTTTATTGCTGACCTGGGCTTCAGCGTAGCTTCCCTTAGCCTGAATACCGTCTGAAGTTACAACCAGTGAAGGAAATGGATCATAAAGTTTTTTCCCGTCCCTTTCAGCTATCAATTTCTTGGTTCTCTTCTGCATACTCACCAACACATTATGCCATGTGTTAGTTCTAGACCTCTCGCCGCCAGGCAACCCTACGTTAAGAGCCGCCAAGTGCTCTGTCTTCATGCTCAACACCTCCTCCGGCGCCGCCCCATCAAGCACCCTTATTAAACAAGCACAGAAACCCCTCGTAATTTCCGAATCGCTGTCAGCCAAAAATCTCATCTTTCCATGTTGGTCCAACCCAGCATCAACCCATACCCGAGCCGTACAACCCATAACCCGATTCAGGTCCACCTTTAAAGAGCCCGGAAAAGGCGGAAGAACAGAAGCGTAGCAAAGAACCCGTTTAACGCGATCGATTGGCTCTTCAAGGGATTGGAATTCTGTGACAAGGCGAAGCAGCTTACCAGCCAGAGCCTCAGAGGTCGGAGAAGGAGACGTGACAACAGCAGAGCAGGAAAAGGGGGAGACTTTAGGGTTATTAGAAGAAGCGGGTAAGGAATCAGAATGGATATAGTTGAAGGATTTGAGAGATGGATAATGAGTTCTGTGGGGAAAAAGCCAGCGTTTTTTAGAAGGTTTGGAGGAGATGGAGAAAGAAGAGGTATAGCAAGAAGAAACTTTCATGGAGATGGCTGCAGAGGACTCCATTGAAGAGGTGGAGTCCAGTGAAAGAGAGAGAGTATATTAAGGGGAAGGCCTTAAAGTGCGTGTAGAGTAGAAGGAAAAGTATGGGTTGGATTGAAAGAAATAAATATATGGATGGATGTGCAGAAAAGAAATAGGAAAGCGGAGGCTTTTAAAAAGCGAAGAGACGCGGTGGTCCGTGAAGAGGATACCTAGAAAGTGAAGTTCGCGCCATTACCCATCACTAAAAATCAAGCCAGTCTAACAGACCACGAACACATCAATATTTATATTATAATAGGCTCGCGCGCAGAAAGATTTTTTTATTTATTATTTTTAAATTTTTAATATAATTTAATTTTTTTTCAATAAAATCAGAACCAATCAAATTTAATAATTTAATCTTAATTACATAATTTAATATTAAATTTAAATTTATTTATTATCTTTTAATTTTAATAAAAATAACTAATAAAAAAAAGAAAAAGCAGTAATCTAATGCTGATGTCTATGTATATACCTGCATTTATACATTGAAATTATATATCATATTTACACACGCACCACCGTATTTTAATTCAAAAAAATATATTTTTTTATTAAATAAAAAAATAAAATTTATAAAATAAACATGTCCCAGTTTCCATTTCATGTTAAATTTAACTAATTTAATAGAAATTAATGAAAATTACAATTACAATTTGTAGTAATTTTATCAATTAGTCTTAATTAAGGTTGGAGTTTTGGGAGGAGGCAACACAAAGAAAAACAATTCTAATGTAAAGATCTTTTTCACATTTTATTATCTAAAAAGTCTCATCTTTTTTTTTTTTTTATGGATGCTGTATGGGGGGAAATTCTTATTGAAATTGCAAAATTCTAGCAAGGTAAAAAGCGGGTTGTTGAAACAATGGGTCATGAAATATGCGTCGTTATTAAATTATTTAATTCAACAACTTATTTTTTTGACACATATTTAATTAAACAATTGGTATCAGCTTATATAACGCGAGAAGATAAATATATATGATGATTATAGATTTTCTAAATGTAGCAATAAATCAATAACAAATTAAAAATAATCTCGACATGTTGCAGTTTCCTTTTGCCCTTTTGCTACCCTTTCTCTTGTACGAATGGCCACCATTGTAACCCACGGGAGAATGTCTATAAGTACAATTCACCACCATCAACTAAGAACCAGGAATCAACTCAAGAATTGGCATCTTTGATATGTCAAATCAAAGAAGAAAAAGAAAATGGATGGCCAAAACTTTATGATTGGAGGTCAAAAATGGCAGCTGAAAAAGTGCGCCCACTCGAGTGCACAGGCAGGAATCGAATTACAAAAGCATCGATTATAAAGAGTACTCTCTCCATTTTATTTTATCAATTATTTTTATTATTTTTATTAAAATTAAAAATTAATAAATAAATTTAAATTTAATATTAAATATTAAATTATATAATTAATATTAAATTATTAAATTTAATTAATTCTGATTTTATTAAAAAAGTAAATTAAAAAAATAAATTAAATTACATTAAAAATCTAAAAGTGACAGATAAATAAAATTTAAATTTTACTCAAAAATAAAATATAGAGTATTATTTAAAAATTTTGATGGGATAAAAAATACATTAACAGGTTAATTTTTTTAATAAAATTAATAATGAAATTATTTAAAAATTTTATGAAATTAATTTTGAAAAAAAAATATTAAGAGTATTTAAATTTTTTTTAATTATAACGTGGATATGCCCCTGCGCCCACTGGCAGCTTTGAATTATCAACTTTCTATCTATATAATTTCCTTTCGCAGGATTACAACTTTGTTACCAAAAATTGGGTTGAAGATCAACGCATATGGACCGTAACAATCTATATCACAAACCAGAATAATAAAATAATTTGTAGAATTTTTATTGCTTTGTTTTGTTTGGCAACTTGTTTTATTCAATGATAGTAAATAATTAAGAATGATTTTATGTGCAGAAATATTCGATCTACACATGAAATTATGGATAGGCACATAAAATAAGTTGGGTCCTATGATGTTGGCTTGGCGTTGCCACTAGGATTAATAACCTGTAGACAAGCTTCACTGGCACTTCTTTTGTACTCTGCAAATGAAACTCAATATTAAATCCCAAACTATACTCTCTACAATTAAGCAATAGCTTCCAGATTGGAAAAAGGCTACGTGCATTGCAGGTTCACATCCAACATCTGCAATTGATTTTCACAGGGAGTTTGGTGTTTAATCTGCCGGGATTCGTATGCTGCTACAATGCCATTTCAATTTGGCAGCTGCTAGCATGATTTTAAAAGGAAGGCAAGAGAATTCATTTGCCACAACGCAGTAATTATAACATATGATGCTTAAAATTTCTCAGACAAGAAATTTGGAGATTCAAGATCACAAAAAAGACAAAGGATGAGTAGATGCTTCAGAAAATTGCTTCAATGTAGTATCACATCCTCTTCCAAGTAAAATAAATTTCGAGAAGCAAGAAATTCTCTGCTAAACTAACCAAGAATATTTAGTAGAACATCACTCTCCGCTAACAACTCCAGGTACAGCAAGTAAAGAAAAGTCCACTCCACTTTCTGATTATATTGGATACGAAATAGGTGATGTTGCTGTTATGGAGTCTGATGAGACTGGGAAAACAATTTCAACATTACTTGTAGGTCCTTGAGGAGAGTTTGCAACACCTAATAACTGCTGGATTGCTGCAACAATTAAAGTGATCATCCTTGTTTCTGTTCCTAACACAAATTAGAGATGATCATCCACATTTCTATTCTCTGCTTCTTGAACTCTTTGCTTTTATATAATCCAATACGTGTTGGGTGGAAATTGAACCAAGCGCTCTCATCCCTCTACTCCTTGCTTCCAATGCCAATGAAAATATTTTCCCCTGGCAGCTCAAAATGAGCACTTAAGCAAGCATCACAATCAATCTCATTTATCTTCTCCACAATTTCATCTCCGAAAGCATGATGAGCGATACATGTTCTATCCTTATAACAAAAATAGGATATGTTTTCAATGACTTGGAATTTAATACATCATTACAGCATTTCCTCTGGGAATTGCAATCTGTCCTAGCTCTGCCGATAACCGAAAGTGAAAATCACCTGATAAATACTCAAGTGAAGGAGCGATGATTTGATGGAATCTCTATTGTGTGCTGGATGAATCTCTACAATTTTATTATCATTCATCATTGTCATTTGTGGAAACAATTTTGTAAAATTAGCACCCATATATGAATCAGGTCCATACCACAAATTTAAATCTGGAATTGGAGCAAAAGCCTGTTGATGAAGGATATGGGAGTGGGAAGGCAACTAGTTAGTAGGTATGAACAGTAAAATGCAGATGATTGGGGAAAAAACAAAAGAGAAAATAGCTGCAGTAGTACTAACCTAAAGGACAGTTTGCACTATAGTAAAAGAAATATAGGTCATTGTAGGGACAAGGTCATAAGCTCGAGCTTTCATCTCAAGTGAAGTATTTGTGTAGACAAGATGCATAGAATTTGGTGACCCAGAAGCCCCTTCAAGGTAATTTATATTAGCAGGGCTTGATGCAGCATCAGCCAAAGAACATCCAGTACACTCTTCTAACATACTATAAATGCCAACTTGCTTTTAGTAGTAACAGGGAAACAAATTCTGTTAATTTATCATATGCATTTAATTAATATGCAAGCAAACATGAATATTTGAGAAATGAGTAGAAGTAGAATAATTTACCTCCCCAAAGCAAGCCTTACCAAGGATTAGACTCGTATCTTCTGACATAAAATCTACACCCAAGGCTGTTATGAATTTGCATCCTGCTTTGGCCATTTTCACAGCACTATCTGTTAGTCTAAGCCCTAGCCCCAATACATTGTAACGAAACACTTGAAATTAATAAAATGAGGCATTTGTTTTATCCTTTGTATTCCTGTGCATATCAATTGATAAAACTATCCAAGAGTGTTGTTTCGGTTTAAGTTATCATGTGTGAGGCACATGGATTGTAAGACCTTGAAACAAATGAGACTTCATTCTAAATATCCCTAGTCAGTCATTGTTATGGGAATAACAAATGAATTAAGACTAGTATGCTCTCTCTGATCTTATGAGTTCTGTCTTACGGATCATTAGGACAAGAGTGTCAATCAGAGATCATAGATACATGTTAAAGAACATGATATCTGGATTCGATCCGCTCATGAGAACACTACATGGTACAAGTCATAAGTGTTTCTCATATGCAAGTTTTGTATCGGAGTTCTTAGACCTGAAATCTCTATGAAACTCTTTATGAATTACTGTGTACTTTGACATACACCTAACGTGCTCGTAACAGAGTGACAAGTACGGGTATGATTGGGTATGCACTGATTCATGTTAGAGAGCATGAGAGAAGTGAAGGGATTACCCCTCTCGATAAGAGAGAAAAATATCACCGGCCACTTGATCAGTGAACTGAGAAGTGTATGGCCATACCGAGATGAAATAATGAGTAATCATTATTTATCTGAGAATTCAGTGTCATTGGAATATCAAGAAATGAATTAATGTATATAAGGATGACTAGTTCCATGCCTTATATTAATTCTGATATTTATGGGTAAGGGACTATGCGAAATTGCATTAGGTCACCAAATGCCATATGCATTTTCATTTAATTTGGAATGCTATAATATCTTGCTAGAGAATATATATAGCCTTTGAATTAATTTATTAATTCATTGCCAACATTAAATGAACCTATAGGATCGCACACAAAGCATTGGGTTTAAAATATTTAAATTAAGTATTGGACATTAATTTGGGCTTTTAATTAAAGTCAAATTAATGTATGTAATGGATTATAATATTGCTATTGGGCCTTGGTCCATGAGAGAGAGAAATTCAGCCCACAAGGTTTAATTTCAATTAATTAATTATGTTACATTAATTAAGTTAATTGAGTATTAAAGCCTAAAGGAATTTAAATTAAATCAAATCACTTAAATATATATAATGATGTGGCCGAAATTCCAAGAGGGAAATCAAGGAATTTCGGCACATGCTATACATTTAAATTAAGTGATTTTATTTATTTAAATGTCTTATGTTTTATTTCAAATTTGAATTTAAATTCAAATGTGTTTAATTCAAAATATATTACTTATCTTTAGGAAGTGATAGAGTTTGAATTAATTATCTTAGGATAGTTGAATTCAGATTAATGACTTGCTAAAGGATAAGCATATATATTAAAAGAAATAAAACCCTAAACCTAATTTTTTTGTGGCATGAATAGTAACTCGTGAATAGTGACTCTCTCTCTCTTAATTCTTTTGTTCAATTTTTTACAAGGAGAAAGGATTGTTCCTCATTCTCTTGTGTTATTGAGCAGTAATAGCAATCTAAAGAAGTACAAAATCAAGTTTTGTAGCTTCAAACTATAACCCTTACACAATACCGAAAAAGAGATCTAGCAATCTCGTTTTTAAGCCGACGGTATAATTGTGTGTGTGAGAATAGAGGGAGTGGCGCAAAAGGCTATTCCTTGGCATTGGTAATCGAGATCTAAGGCGGACAAAGCCATCTTTGTTGCTGGTCATCATCGGAATAAAATTTATAAAAGGCATCAAAAGTTGTAAGTACGATAACCCTAAAATTACATGTTTCGATTCTATCTTTGGATATGTATGGTATGTATGATAAAATTTTTGTTTTTCCGCTGTGCTATCATGATTATCATACCATGTCATATTCCATCACTATCTGCCATATTCAATGAATCGGATACAAGGATACGAGGCCATTGCTTCTGTGCAGCAGTTAAGGCCCCTTGAATTTCAGAATCCACGTAAAAGTGAGCAACGACACCAAGTTTCTTCTCCTTTTAACTCTTGTACAAGTTATTGAGCCTTGGACTCATCAAGGAACAAACATCTTGCCTATCACAACTTAACAAAATGAACACATATTAGCACGGTTTCCCATCCTCTACAAATTAAGGGTTAATTTCAGGGACGGTCACTGAACTTATTTTGATCAGTTTTCGACGATAATTCTTGCCGAAATGATGATATCACATGTCATGTCAGCAGCTACTTGTCGAAATGATGACATAACACGATACACCAACAATCACGTCACATGAAGAGGTCGCGTCAGCATGCCCCATCTATTAAAATAAACAAATAAGAAAAGGATTTGCCTTAACCATATCAAAATCGGGTCATCCACCGATTGCCCATCTTGCTAAAGGGATGGGTTTCCAAGCTTATAAACCCATGCCACTCCCTTTTATTTTTTCAATGTGAGATATGAAAAGCGTGTAAAGATTGAGAATATCACATTTTTATGGTTTTTCTTGTTTTAATTATTTTTAATTTTTTAATGGGATGTGTATGTGATGGTTAAAGTAAGAAAAATTATAAAAATGTAATGAATTTAGTGGTTAAAAAATCAAGAAAAACCATAAAAGAAGAATAATCTTCTCAATGGTTAAGAAGGCAAATAGATTGACACGTGTCTTTTTTTCATTTGGTCAATGTAACTTTTTTGCAAAAAAAAAAATGATAAGTTTACTCACATTTAAGTTACGAAAAATAATTTAGTTATTTTTGGATAATTTGATGTAAATTCAATTATCATGGGTAAAATTGACCCTACAAATTAATAATGGAAAAAAGAGTTAATAATAATATAAATTTTATTTAACAAAATTAAATTATACTATGTGCACATAATATTACATTTAATTCCAAAGAAATTCTTTCAAAATAATGTGAGAAAAAATTGCATTAAGTAGTTATAGTTAAATCGCATAGAAATGGAAAAGAAAAACTATATATGGAATTGAAAAGGAAGATACAAATGGAAATGTTGATGAAATTGGAAAGCGAAAGAAAGAATGTGTAAATTGAGAATGAAATTGATAGATATGCCTTTAAAGGGAAAAAATATATATAAAAAAATACAGCAGAAGCAGAATTTATAGGTTTACTGCAGTATTCACAGTAAAACCTGTGAGTTTGCCAGTCATGCACAGATTTCTTAAAAGGAAATATTTTTTGATAGCGATCGGTAACATCTGTACCTGTTTCTAACCATAAAAAAATTAGCATATGCAATATTGGTTTTTGCACAAAAAAGAATTGCCCATCTGCTGGCCCTATTTAGTCAAAATCGATAATTTTACTGTCAATTTTTAACCCTATTTTTTAAAAATATTTTTCCAGTAATACCACTTTTCTACATTTTTAACAAAAATTACACAATTTTCTGGAAAAAGAAAAAAAAACAAAATAAGAAGCCCGACGACTATGCCTTTTTTTTATCTTGCACAAATCAAGTAAGCTGACTTGCAATTTGGCAATGGGGTAATTGATTCTTGAAGGACAAGTCAAATTAAAATGGATAATATCAAGTGAAGAGAGCGTTTTGGAATGTGGGGTTCATTCTTGATTAGATTTGCCAAGGATGCTGCTTTCATTTGGTTCATTACTAAACTGCTTGTCGAACTTTTAATCCACTAGGCAGCTATACAAAGTGGGCAAGAAGGCTACTAACTACCTACGAGTGAGCTCAAAAATCTCTCAAATGGCTAATCAACTATATCGGTGATAACTATGAAAAATACATTTTCAAATGTCCAATTAAGATAGCCCAACAACATCTGACAGAGCCTAAATTCAATAGCAAAAAGGCAAAGCATGAGCTGGAAGACAACACAGGAAGGCATGGTGTTCGATCGGACTGATGGGACAGCACGTCCCTTCAGTCCACTGATACAAGCCAACGCTCATACTCTCCACCTGCTTCTTATCACATCGCCGCTCACCTACTCTGACTGCCGGTTATCACTCCCCAAGATACTTAAGTACCCCTTCAAATAACTTTTATAAATAACCTAAAACACAATGACTCTAGGTATTGAACATCTAAGACTCTCTCTCTATAAGCACTATTTTTCTAAAAGCTACTAATTTAAGTTTCGGAGTGCTAACGTCCGGGTTCGATCGGGCAGTCCATTTTGCAGGTCCTTCCATTCGATCGGATCGTCAACTGCCAGCTCTCTTTCTTACAGGTAAAGTCAAAATTTGCTTTATCATTTGGTGCTTTTGTTGAGAGAAAATGGCAGGTTCAAGATCTAATAAACATGAAACTTCAGGAGAGTATAATCACCACAGTCAGGGCAGATCCAGGCCCTCGAAAAGGAGAGAGGGGTCTCTCAGATCCCCTATTAGGGGCAACCTCTTCCCAGAATTCAACAATGTAGCCATGCGGCAACCGGAAGATATTCCTATTACCATCAGGAACATGCGCGCCATTCTTAGTGACTTCGCTAAAAGCATAGTCCAAACTTTGAAAAAAGAGACAATGCCCATAACTTATGAAAGAAGCCATGAAATTGATTTCACGGCCGAAGATTTCGAAAAAAGAAGGAACAAGGAGATTTTCATCAACGAGCCAAGAGCTCACGATAGTAGGAAGATGAGGGCCAGAACCCCAGACAGGTATGATAAGGGGAAGGACACGATGTCCTCTAGCAGGGATTCCCATACATTTCCAGTAGATCTTTCACTTCGTCCATTGGGGATGATTTATCTTTCATGTGCATGCCAAATCGCAGCTGCACCAAGTGACAGCGAGATGAATTTGCCTCGGCTACCATGAGCAAGAAGGATAAATGGTTCAAGCAGAAGTTCAAGCAGTTTGGCTTGACAGGCTCCAAAAAATGAGTATTAGAGGACAACACCTGCGGCAACATGGCCTCACCATTTTGTAGGGAAATCACAGAGTCAGAGCTACCTCCCAGACGGCGAGACGTGATAATGGATAGGTACACAGGTAAAATTGACCCTGCTACTCATCTTGTTGAATATCTAACGAAAGTACAGGTATACACCTAAGACGAAAAGGGTTGCCTGTAGAATATTCCCTATCAGGCTGGGAGGAGATGCTCTCACATAGTTTTATGAGCTCCCACAGGGTTCAATCACATCTTTTCGATAACTAAAGGAGTTGTTCATTACACGATTCATTGTACAGACACGAACACCAAAGTCTATGAGCGATCTGTGCAATCTCTATCAGAGGATCGATGAAAGTCTGTGAGACTACATCGATAGATTCCAAGCCACAATATCAGAGGTGAGGAATGTAAGCGTAGAGATGGAATCCACCGCCTTAGCCAATGGCACCATTGATAGGCCATTATTTGAATTAATCACAACAAGGCCGCCCGTCATCTTTTTCGATTTAATAGAAAGAGCTAGGCAGCACATTCAGCTGGATGACACCTTGAGGTCCAGTCGAGGCCAAAGGAGCAGCGTTATGGACAGGTTACAGCACCCTGACCGACGATCATTCAACCGAGCTCCACCGTTTGAATGGATTGCAAGGAGCCCTAAGAGAACCTCCACTTCAAGAAATTTAGGAAAAAGAAAGGAAGCAGAACTATCAAGATCCGATCGGAAGACCGATTAGCAGGCTCGAACTTTCACCCCACTCAATAATAATCCCGTGCAAGTGTTGATGTGGATTAAGAAGAATAATCAAAAGGTCAACTGGTCGAAAAAGATGGACGAGAAAAGCAAAAGGACCAGGAACCATAATAAGACTGTAAATTTCACAAGGATGTTGGCCATACAACCGACGAATGTCACCAGCTGAAAGAAGAAATTGAGCGACTCCTTCAAAAAGGGTACCTCAAAAGGTTCGTAACTCCGACCCGAGGGGCAAGCCTCTACAGACAATCGGACCATAAGAAAGATGATTCCGACGATGACGACGATGATGAGCGAAGAAAGCCAAAGAATACGGATCCACGTCGACCATATACCGGTATTATAAATATGATCACTGGTGGGTCATCCTACGGAGAGGATCTCTCCAGAAAAAGAAAGGGTAAAGGTGTCTATATCGCCCAAACATCCGAACGATCAGCCCCAGTCACCATATCCAATGAGGATGCACGAGATGTATTATTTCCTCATGAGGATGCCCTTGTCATCAGGGCACGAATCAAGAACTTTGATGTGAGGAGGATATTGGTGGATGATGAAAGTGTGGTAAATATACTTACCCTCCAAGCTTATAAAGCCATGAGTCTTTCGATCAGAGAACTTAAACCAAACGCCACACCACTAATAGGACTTGGCAAAGCTACCATTCCAGTGGTAGGATCGGTCGAGTTTTTAGTCGAACTCGGCCAGGAGGCTCCAGTCTACACTTATAAGGTAACTTTTATGGTTATTTATATGACCTTTGCCTATAATGCCATTTTGGCAGGCCTCTACTCTGTCAAACTAGAGCTATCACCAGCATTCGATACATGGTGATAAAGATCCCAACTAGGGGAGGGGTCGTTATCCTAAGGGGTGATCAAAAGGCATCCAGAGAAGCATATATTGCCATGATAAAGCACCAAAAAGAGGCCATAATGGTAGGACGATCCGTACAGGCGCAAAAAATAGATCCTGCAAAAGAAATCAAGACAAAGACACTAACAAAAGGGAAAAGCATTCAACTAGACATCTGGCATGGGTGAGGAGGTCGAGAAGGCTTTCATTCAAGTTTTGATGGCTCATGGGGCATT
The DNA here is from genome assembly GCA_037975025.1 of Excoecaria agallocha. Classification (NCBI taxonomy): domain Eukaryota; kingdom Viridiplantae; phylum Streptophyta; class Magnoliopsida; order Malpighiales; family Euphorbiaceae; genus Excoecaria; species Excoecaria agallocha. Next base: position 139,086 of record JBBPFJ010000236.1, read on the forward strand.
CTTTGCCTGAGTGACGCAAGACGTCGCTAGATTCAACCCTAATATAATCACCCACTAGCTTATCAAGGATCTAGCTTATATGCCGATCAAGATAGAGGTCATGTTCCCGATTGGAGTATCCTGGCAGAATTTCCTCCTTATCACCATGGACCACTTCTCTAAATGAATAGGGATAAAGCCTCCAGCAGAAACTTCGTATGAGGGAACATCATTTACAAGTATGGCTTACCCTTTATTTTTGTTGTAGATAATGGCGAGCAATTCGGCATTTCGGTTCCCAAAACTTAACTTCAGCCTTAAGTTTCTCCTTCGTCACCTATTCATAGAGCGATCGGATGAGCCAAGCCTCCAATCAAATACTTTTGCAAGGCTTAAAGAAATGGTTGAGTGAGGCTAATGGATAATTAAACTCGACAACTAGCGAAAACGTCTTATGGTCTTACAGAACCCCTCTAAGAGCCGGCATCCTTAAAATGCCATCATCTCTTATTCACTATTTTGATGATATGATACCTGAAGAAATCGGTCTCTTGTCCTATCAGTTTGCCTTCTATTCCGAACGGGTGATGCCAACATTCAGATTTAATAGAAGCGAGAGGAGAAGATGCCCATGTCACGATCGCTGCCTACAAACAAAAGGTCGCTAAAAGACGCAACTCAAAAAGGTAAAAACCCTTAATATGATTACTCTTGTGCTTGAAAAAACAAATATAAACACGGGAAATGCCAAAAATGGAAAGCTCATGCCAAACTAGGAAGGTCCCCGATGAAGTATCAAATTTCCTCAGCTCCAAACCTGTAGACTCAGGACCCTCGAACACCTCCGGAGGCCAGAATGTCGTATACTGAGTGTAATCATGTATAAATTAACATTCAATAAAGAAAGTATTCTTAATTTCTTCTTCATCTTTGGAAACAAAACAAAACAAAAAGGTATGTTTTCATTTATTTGTTTTGAGGACTTGATATTTGTTTGCAGGTTGTCTGTCTTATTTTGTTAAATGAAAATTCTGATTAATTTTCTTAATTCGATCATGGTATTATAAGTACAGCTCCTTCGTTAGGCTTGATGTCCGTTCCGAGCCCAAAATGCGAAAAGCTTTACTCCATTTCGAATTCCTCTATTGAGTTTGATATTAGTCCAAACCAAAAATGCAAGAAATTTTTCATTTGATCTTCACCAATATATATTCGCTAGGTTCGATGTCTATCCCGAACAAAAAATGCGAAAGTTTGCAAGTACATGCAAAATCACCACTGATTGGCCAAAATATCCCTTAGTAGATAATCTTCATAAAGCCATTGATTGGCCAAAATATCCCTTAGTGGATAATCTTCATAAAGTCACTAATTGGCCAAAATATTCCTTAGTGGATAATCTTTATAAAGTCATTGATTGACCAAAATATCCCTTAGTGGATAATCTTCATAAAGCCACTGATTGGCCAAAATATCCCTTAGTGGATAATCTTTATAAAACCACTGATTGGTCAAAATATCTCTTAGTGGATAATCTTCATAAAGTCACTGATTGGCCAAAAATATTCCTTAGCGGATAATCCTCATAAAGCCACTTATTGGCTAAAATATCTCTTAGTGGATAATCTTCATAAAACCACTGATTGGCCAAAATATCTCTTAGTGGATAATCTTCATAAAGCCACTGATTGGTCAAAAAATATCCCTTAGCAGATAATCCTCATGAAGCCACGAATTGGCCAAAATATCTCCTAGTGGATAATCTCCTCAAAGCAATTGATTTTCGCAAAATCCAAACGGATTCCCCACAGTTGAACATGAGAGACACGGGCCCCAGCGCCCAAATACTTTCAACTCAATCGGTGAGTGTGTGATCCGTCATAAAATTGAAGACTTAATCCCGATCGATGATACATTTCGATCGATGAATCAATATGGTGTAACTCATCTGTTAGGCTTAACATGGCCACAAATGGTAAAGTTAAAGTCCATTCATTTAAAATAAGTCCCTCCGTTAGGCTCAATGTTCATGTCGAGCCCAAGACAACGAGAGACAAAAAATCATTCGTCATACTTGATTCTCCGACTAATATCCGATCAGATTATACTTCGATTTAGTTAAAGACTAAAAAGTCATCTACTGCACCTGATGTAATAAGTCTGAGCCATATTTCCTGGCTAAACAGTTTATCTTCTATATTCACTCGTGTTAAGCGATCAAGCATATTAAAGTCGGTCGAATTAATCGATCGTCGGCCCAATGCTTGAAAAGCATATTAAAATTCAGGAAGTATTCTCCTTAGTCAAATTTTATACATTCTCCATGTCTGATTTCATATGCTCTCCACGGTTGATAATGATTATTTTCCCTAACTATTATCATGACAAAATTTTGTCCAAAATAAGAATTGCAGTACGAAGGTACAATTGAAAGGCAAATCGGTTTTCATATATGAAGAGTTCTTATGAGTTACAAAGTGAAAAAGAAAGCCATTACAAAAGATAAACTATTACGAAAAATACCTATGATTCCATGACCGCAATAGCTTCTGCCTCTGTGTCGATCGGCACCTTCTCGACAGAATGCAGCTATGCCATAAAGGCGCAGACTCAACCTGGATCATCATGAGGTCAGAATGCCATTGCAGTGGTTAATGTTCATTTGGGATAGCACCCTAAGAACAAAGCAAACAATACTTGTGAAATTCCAACCAAATTCCTCACCATCGGGTATGCGAGATAACGACACCAACGCCTGAAGACCTCCTACCCAATCGGTCAGAGGTGAAAGTCTGATGATAATATGAATCTTAGGAAGATACAGAGCAAAATCAGATGTGCAGACAACTTTGACGATTATGGTTTTCCTTATATTGGTGCCAATTTGTAAGTTGGTGATATAGTAATTAGAAAGTGCACAGAATCTAGCCAAGATCATAGTATAAAAATGAAGCACGCTGAAAGAGGCATGGTCCAAAAAGCTGTTATGACTTCCAATAACATGAAAAAAACTTATGTTACATTGTCTCTGAGGCTGTGTCCGCAAATGGCGAATGAGCGGCTTACTGCTCCCACGCCTATGCACCCCCTCTTTCATCACCATGAAATTTGGGCGAATCATTGCATAAACCTCAGTAGGCATATTGTATTGTGTGGGGATTTCAGCCATTTTCACCGCCATGAGTTTCGAAGGATGAGTTGCAGTCTCACAGCCTTTATAAGCCTCAAGAAAACTTTCTCCTATAGATTTAATGCTACTTGGAGTCATCTCTGATGAAGGGAAGAAGTAAAAAAGCGATATTATGAATAAGAAATTACTGAGGTAATCTTTCAAAAACTCCGAAATAGTTGAAAATGGCAAAGTTTGTGAAAGAAGGCATGATAGAGTTCTGTTAGGGATTACTGAAAATGAGAAAAAATTGCTCCAAAGTCATCTATTTATAGGCTCCAAGCTTCTAGAATTCTCCAACCGCCTCTTTGTTGGACAATCCTCACGTGTCTTCAATCAATTGAATGCATAGCCCTCGATGCATGTGCAGATGTTAAATGCATAACAGAGAATGAAGTGTCGCCCTTGGCACGCGTGCAAGCGTTAAATGCATAACAGCTGTCTGAGCTAAACAGACGCGTCTCTTCGAATGAGCATCTTATAAAAATTCAAAGATTCGCCAAAATGATAAAGCATTAAATCGCCCGATCGGACCCTTTGGAGGGGGAATAAGTGATAACTATGAAAAAATACATTCCCAAAGGCCCAATCAAGGTAGCCCAACAACGTTTGGCCAGGCCCAAGCCCAATAACAAAAAGGCAAAGCATGAGTTGAAAGACAACACAGGAAGGAGTGGTGTCCGATCGGACTGATGGGATAGCACGTCCCGTTAGCCCACTGACACAAGCCAACGCCCATACTCTCCACCTGCTTCCTGTCACATTGCCGCTCATCTACTCTGATTGTCGGTTATCACTCTCCAAGGCACTCAAGTATCCCTCCAAAGAACTCATATAAACAGCCTAAAACACAATGGCTTCAGGTGAACATTTGAGATTCTCTCTCTATAAGCATTCTTTTTCTAAAAGTTACTTACTTAAGCTTCGGAGTGCTAATACCTGGGTCCGACCGGACACTCCATTTTGCAAGTCCTTCTATCCGATCGGATCCTCAACTGCCAGCTCTTCTTTTTACAGGTAAAGCCAAAATCTGCTTTATCAGTTAGATTTCAATTATGTTAGGTCCGGTGGCCATGTAATGTATTTTATAACCTAATGTTTGAAATTATGAAATGCTATTTCTTTAATCATGTAATTTTATTTTAATATTAACCATGTTTGAAATTGTAATTTTATTTATTGAGAATTATTTTTAAAATAGAAAAATTCCAAAAAATTAAAATATTTTTTACCTAACCCGATTATACCTTTTTCCCAAACCAAAAATTAATTTAAAATTATTTAATAAATACGTTAATTACTTTTATTTTTTTAAATGTGAAACCAACCGTTGAAAAAGAAACTCTATTATCACTTTATGAGAATATATTTTTTAAATGTGAAACCAACAGTTGGCCTCTCTTCAATGGAAATGTTCAATTTAGTAAGTCGAAAAAATTCGTTGCAGTTGACAAACTACAGCACAGCCACGAGCCACCCAATACATATTATTCACCGTTTGGTTAACTTGGTCAACTAAATGATGTAATTTATGTGCCTTTATTCTCACTCATCACGTAATTCCATTATTCATTAATTTTTGCATTACAATCCTTAATGGAATTTATTTAAGCAACAGGATATCTGATTTTTGTGGTTTTATTTGTTTCATAAATAGTTTCAGATATTGTTTCGGAATATTAATTTTTGATATAACTATAAGCATGACTGAAATAATTGTATATAAATAGACTTTCATGTGCTTGGCCTCTCCATGTCGTGCTTAGATTCCTAATTAATTAATAAGAAAATTTTAGTAACCAATTGTGGTTGGTGTGAGTGGTAAGGCACTCTCATCCCTTAAGTGAGGTCAGGAGTTCGATCCCCCTCACGTACGGAGCAACACATTGGCCAGCACACTACCCCTTAATTGGGCCGACACGGTACGAATGAGGATTAGTCTGGGTGTGGTACGGGCTTAAAGGTGCCTTCCATAGTTGGAGCCCATCCAGGATACCCCGTGCATTTCGCATAAAAAAAAAAATAAGAAAATTTTATTAAAATAATCTGACTCCTACAACACAGTCACGAGCCTCCCAATATAATATTACTCGCCGTTTTTGTTAACTTTGTCAACTAAAGGATGTAATTTCTGTGCCTTTATTCTCACTCATCACGTGATTCCATTATTCGTTAATTTTTGCATTGCAATCCTTAATGGAATTTATTTAAGCAACAGGATATCTGATTTTTGTGGTTTTATTTGTTTCATAAATAGTTTCAGATATTGTTTCCGAATATTAATTTAGAAAATCATAATAAATCTTTAATTTGATTTGATGGTGTAAAAATTTAGATAAAAACGAGCCATCAGGTAACTATTAAATACCACATTCATGGTTGAAGACGTCTAATCCCTATTCAGAGTAATCACGATTTAAAAAAGAGTTTAGGAATTCTCATAATTATGGTTCAATGTCTAACGGGAAAAATAAAAAATAAAAAATAAAATCAATTTACTCCCGTTGGTTATAATTTTCTCCAGAAAAATTAAGATGAGGCGACCAATTCTCCTTACTTTTTCCAAATTAGGGAAGACTAGGCATGCACAAGTGAAGACTAATATAACCACAAATTCAGCAACTACTTGACTTACTATTGCGGAACTTTGAAAAGCATTACCACAAATGATTAAGTGGCTTTAGATTTTATTGCAGCGCCCAAATTCAAAAGACAACAAGCAAATTATCAAACTTAATTTCGTTACAGCATATATTAATAACTTGTAGTTCATAGTGTTTAGATTACCACAACATATATTAAGGAAAATGCAAGGCTGGAACAAGTACGAGCGGTGTATTTCTACGAATAACCAGGTTATGGACCTCATCCATGTCCAGATCTTGTGGAGTTTGAGCATTAGGTAATTTCCAATCAAACCAATGCAAAAGATTTGCGAACACAAGCTCCATTTCCGTGACAACAAATGCCATGCCAGGGCAAATTCTTCTTCCGCTGCCAAATGGAATGAATTGGACATGTCCACCTTTAAAATCCACTGATGTCTCTGCAAATCTTTCAGGGATAAATTCATCAGCTCTGTCCCATACTTGAGGGTCTCTTTGGATTGCCCATACATTGATTAAAACTCTGGTACTTGCAGGAATATCATATCCTTTCACTTTCACATTTTGTGTTGTTTCTCTCACTATCAATGCAGGAGGATGCAGCCTTAAGCTTTCTTTCAGAATTCATTTCAGGTAAACCATCTGATTCACATCGCTTTCACTCACCTTTGATTTCTCACCCACCACTCCTCTTACCTCTTCGCTTTCTTCAATACGCTTGGATTCTTGATCAGCTCTGAAATTGTCCACTCCATTGCTGTTGCTCCTGTATCAGTTCCTCCAATAAACATGTCCTGAAATCCTCGGAAAGTAGACGCAAAAGCAATCATTATCTACGCCAATGGCAAAATTTATAATAATAATATAAAAGAAAAGAAAAGAAAAGAAAGGTACCATTATAATGGATTTTATGTTTTCCCGAGTGAGATCGATGTCAAAATGGCCTTCCTTCTGAAGATGGAGAAGAATATTGACAAAATCTTTCTTGTCATTGCTATTCAAAACCTGATGTTCGTCGATCACTTCTTCAAGAAAATCATGTAGCGATTTTGAAGCATCTTTCAACTTTCTTACCAAACCAGATATATAATCTAACCATCCAAAACAAGGAAACATATCTTTAAAGCAAAATTCTCCCAAAAGTTCAATTGCCCTACCCGACAATTCCCCAAAACTCTTATCCCCGGAAGCTTTATCAAACATCCTACCAAGAGCTGACCTTGAAATTACATCAGATGAGACTGTAACGAACATCTCAGTAAGATTGACTTCAGCACCATTGATACATGAAATTCGTATTTTTTCCACCAAATTTTCAACTATTTCACTCTTGACAGAAAGCAATTCTTGCACCCTTTTCTGGCTTAGAAGTTCCATTACAGAAATCTTCTTCACTTGTCTCCAATATTCACCATAGCGGCTAAACACTATGTTGTTGCTTCCAAAGAAGATAGCATCTGTGGCCCTAGTTTGAGGTCTGTCTGAAAAAGCAAGATCATGAGTTTTCATGATCTCTTGAGCTACTTCTGTAGATGAAACTAGAAGAGTTGGAACCTGTCCAAAATGAAGCAGCAGTAAAGGACCATATTTGCTGCAGAGAGATTGAAGAAACCTCACTGACAGTCCTCCAAGTTGATGAAGGTTCCCAATTATTGGCAGCTTTGGTGGTGATGGAGGTAAGTTTATTTTCTCATTATTGGTGATGAGCCTAGTTACCAAATAAAAAAAGGAAAGGAAGAGAAAAACAGAAAACAGAATTGAGTATAATATGTTTGTTTTCTGCAGCTATATCCACCATTGCTGTAACAAAATCACAGAATCCATTATTTGATCGCCCTCTCTTTTGATATATTTCAGGTCATATTCCTACAAGTGATGTTTCTATTTATAGTGGTTTAGGGTTTATTTTTTATTTTTTAAAAAGAGATAAAATTCGAAACTTTTCGTACTTCCTAATAATTTATAATAATTGAAACTTTAGTCATTAGTGTCGGCTTAAAAATTATTAATACAGCAGAAGCAGAATTTATGGGTTTACTGTATTCACATTACTTGTGAGATTGCTAAGCCTGCCGGCCACGCACAAATTTTTTAAAAAGTAATATTCTTTGACATAAATCAGCGGCAGTTATGAACCGTAAAAAATTAGGGAACAATTTTCTTAATAATATTATTTTAATAAATATTTATCAAAGTGGAGCGGGTCAAAAATAAATTACTGGATTAGGGTGTTTTCCAAAACCACTGACAAGTGGTGCGGTATTGTCAGAATCGGTCAGTCGATGTAGAGGGGAGACAGAGTCTGTAGCATATAAAATCGTTGCAAATTGGAGCGATTTCAGGACTGAAACCGTCACAGTCTGCAACGATTTCAGACGTACAGAAAAAGTTTCTCTTCAATTCACGTGATGAGTTAGATTTCTGAAAAGGTACCTGATGTCTAGTCATTTCATGTTGACCCCGAGAGAACCAAAATCTTCAAGCCTATTTTAAAAGGACAATTGCCCTTTGAAACCCTCATTTGCCGATCTTTGGTGCAAAATATTTTGGTGTTCTCTCCCAAGGTCCTTGTTCTATTATTCCATGTAAGTTTTTTTACTCTATTTTTTTTGTCAATTATTTGTTGTTATAGTTTAGAAATATAATGTTGTTGTAAAAAATGATTATGTATTAAAAGTTGTTAATATTTTCAATTAATAAGTTAGAATGAGAGATGTAGTTTTTTGTTTATTTTAATAATTAATTGGTAGATAATTTTAAGTAAAATTTGTTTAGATTGGAGTTAAATTTGAAAAGCTCAATAATAAAGATTAAGTAGGGTAATTATATTTATTTGGTTATTATTTATAATTGAAAAATATTTAATACGAATATTTTTTATAATGTGTAATTTTAATTACATCATATTGTTAATTTTATATCGGAGGTAAAAAATAAAGGCGAATAAATTTATTTTTAATTTTAATAATTAGCTGTATGATTAAATTTAAAATTTAATTGTAATGTTGTTATTTTATTATTGACATGTGTTATATATATGTTAATTTATTGATATCCGAAAAAAGGCAAGTTATTCAATAATTTTAAAATATAAATATGGCATAATTATCTGATTAATTAAAATTCATTGTATTTATAAAAATTAATTGCATTAGATGTGTTAAAAAATTTTTGGAGTAACGTTTTATAATAATAATTTAACACGATTTTTAACTATGGCAATGTTTAATTGCAGCTATATTCAGTTAATTAAACCATGACGCGTGAAGTAATAAGATTAGCTATGTATTGCATTTAAAAATTGAATTTATTATAAATATTTATGTAAATATTGGCAAATCTGGGGTTTTGCGAAAAAAGACAAGTAATTCCATACTTTGGTGATTAATTATTAATTTATATGGAAATATCAATAAAGTTAAAAAATGAATTGTATTAGTCATGATAATTTTATTTAGATAATTGTTTTAAAATATAATTTACAGCTGTAATTTGTTAGTTAATATTGCGATGTGGAAAAAAATGTCAGATGTGTAATAAATTTAAATATTGAAATTAAATTATTAAATTTTTTTTATGTATATAGATAAAATAAAATATTCATTTAATTATTCATATTGTTATAATTTTTAAATTAATGTGTAATTATAAAATAATAATGTATTGCATGCATTTTCTATTGTTGGAATATGTACGTAGGTTTAGTTATTTATTTATTTTAGTTATTTTATAAGAGGAATGCATTTCAATTATAGTAAAAAATTACTCGTTTTAGTTTTGATCATTTTTTTAAAATTGTGAATCACATTTATATAGATAATCATGTGATATTTTTATTTCGTTTTTAATTTATGTGAATTAAATTGCATTAATATATGGAATACTGCTTGATATAGACATACAAATAATTATTTATGACCAAGATATTGACAATGCACAAATAATATTTATTATCGAATTCATAGATAGGGTAATAAAAGATGGATCAATTTAAAAACCAAGAATACATTAATTCTGGACCCATCGTAAATGATCTACTAACGCTTGGAGGCAAACATACAGCGGATGCTATTTGGAATGGACAGGTAATTATATTTTCTCACTTAAAATATCTTAAATGTAGGTATATAAATATATATATATAATAATCATAATTTATGAAATTTTTTTAGGTTGAACATAATGTGTTAATAACACGTAGAGCCTCCATGAGTAGTCATTATAGAAACATTGATGATCGAATAATTTCATATTTAAGACTGGTAGGATTTTATGAAGTATCACAAATAGGTGTGATGAATGTGAATGTTGATTTAATAACTGCACTGGTTGAGATGTGGCGACTAGAGACGCACACTTTTCACTTTTTCGTTAGTGAAGTGACAATATCACTGTAAGATATTGTTGTACTCATCGGATTGCCCATCGATGGACGTCCTGTGATGGGACATCTATACCATGATTGGCATAAGTGGTGTGGCCGTCTTTTGGGTCAAGTTCCTCTAAAAACTGAATTCAAGGGATACAGTGTAAAAATGGCATAGTTGGGGAGAAATTTTATTATGTTGTCAAACGACACAAATGAATACCAGATACAATATTTTGTATAGGCATAGATTCTTAGGTGTATTGGTGGCTTATTATGTCCAGGACAATCCAATAATTACATACATTTGATGTGGCTGTCACTGCTAGAGAATTTATAGGTTGCAAGTGAGTACAGTTAGGGAACTGCTATCCTCGCATGATTGTATAGAGAGTTATGTTGTGCAACGAAAGATACATCCAATTCACTTGGTGGTTACCTACAATTATTACAAATGTGGGCATGGAAAAGACTACCTCATATTCGGCCTAAATTTGTCCACCCATATATTCTCGATTAGTCTATGCCTTATGGATACAGGTAAAATTTATCCATTTTAATATATATATATATATATATATATATATATATATATATATATATATATATATTTATTTATTTATTTAAATTGTTCGTTTAATTTGATGGCTGATAGCGAATTCTTGATATTTATCAGGTGGCGATCCCAATTGGATCTAAGCAAAAGTAATAGTAAAGATATTTTTAAATACTGGCTCGATTTGGAATTACAACGTGAAGATCGGGTTTAATTAGATTTTTTCATAATATTTTAGTATTTAATAATAGAGTGAGGAAATTTTCTAAGAACATGATGATGAAATTTTATTTTTATATACAAATGGTTTGGGAACCCTACAGGAATGTGCTGCATTTGCTACCACAATTTTGTACTAATGAAAATACGATTTAGACATCGGTTGTGCCACTAATATGTTTTCATATTATTGAGTGGCACCATCCCGATTGATGTCTAAGGCAACTTGGAATGGACTAATCGATTTCACAGCCCCTGCAGTACGATGATGTAGTGCATTCGTTCGATTTAAGAGGGCATATGGATCGGAATTGGGAAGGTAAATTTTTATGTTTTATTCATGAGTGGAATATTTGGCATAATCGCATTGTTATGGGTCCTCCTCTTCGTGCACCTTTAATCTGAGGTCACAGTATATGCAATGGTTTGCATTACGCACAAGACGATGGATGATCCAGATTGGAGCCTCAATTGGTGCATCGGTATGATTTAATTTAATTATTTATTTGTTTAAATAATAAAATTGATATTTATTAATAAATTTATTTATTTACATGTAAGCTGATTACGTCGAACGAATCAGGCACTTCGACATTGATTTATCATCCAATGCAGAAGTTGCTATCTGTTTGGCATCTGAGGGTATATTAAGAGCTATTTACAGATGGACCACTGACTGTCCTAGATATTCCATTCCTTATACTACACAGATCCCTCCATAACCCATCCTTTTCAGGATCCTCGTCAATCTATAGGCAGCAGGAGAGGAATAGGAGAAAGATGTTTTGCTATTCAGACTATACGTATTCCACCTAGAGTTAACCAAGGTCCCAAACCAATACAGTGGCCTTATCTTCCTGAAGACCCTTCTAGTTCTTTCAGTTTGTCTTCAGTAAGTCAACAACAATTATTTGATACTGCTGCGAACCCATCAAGATGTAACGACTTTGAAGTGGGGCCATCAAGATTAAATGTTAATTTAAATATCAGTTTATCTTTAGGGGATCAGTATTAGTATGATGTGCTTTCCCAAACATGCCCACTAGTGTAATATGAGTATATGCCCTATGACCAAACGGGCTCGCCATTTACATATAAGTCGAACCTGTTTGCACAAACAGGCCAATCATTGGAGCATAATGATTTTTTCAATGAACTTTTCAATGGTCCAAATTTGGCAAGTGCTCGGGGTTTTATCGACCAACCACTATACAGTGGAGGTTTTAGTGATGTGATGCCATTGCCGCAATATCCAAATATTGATGATATAGATAGTCAGACAGATAGACATAACACATCACATCGCAGTAGAAGGCTTTGAATTTGCTGTTACTTGTCATTAATATAATTTAATTGGCTATTTTTTTTTGTTTAAATGCAATTATATATGATATTTATGTTATCATTTTATAAAGTCATTGTGTTTTATTTTAATATTATTATATTAAGTTAAATACCATTTTGTTCTTATTAATGATTATTTATAGAAACACACTTTATTTGGATAATGAAAAATACAATAAATTGGCAAAATCAACAATAAACTTTATTAATTTAAATATTACATAATAGTTACATTATCTATGCAATTGTCAACCTCTAAAATATTGACTCGATGATCCAACATCACTTCTGCAAGTTTTTTTATTGTGACCGACATTACCACACTTGCTGCAATGATTAATACATCCCTTTTTCTCCCCTATCCATCTCATTTCGAATGCGGGTTATTTTTGGGCAACCTTTCTTTCTATGTAACTCCATATCAGGTACCAATTTAGGCCCTTTATACTCAAGCCAGTATGTTTTGTTTCCCATTGGGTTAAATTATCCATCATAAAATTTGAGTGCCTTGACAATACTATAACAATTATCTACAAAATGGTACATGTCAAGATTCCTATGCATGCAACATGCAATTGCATGTGAACAAGGTATTTTTGTACCTTAAAACTTATTGCACTCGCATTCACGTTTCTAAAGACTTACTATATATGTTTCAGGCTCAACATTTACATTAGGTACTCTACATGATATTACCTTGAACACTTTATATCGATTATCGTATTCAATTACTATGTTTCCTCGAGCCTTGTTAGCACGCTTGGTCATTATTTCGACACATCGAGGCGTGAACTGCAAGCCTTGTGCCATTTTAGCCATGTACATATCCCTCCGCTGATTGTAAAATTTTACCAAACGAGCCAAAATATGTTCAATGATTACAATAACTGGCATCATGCGAATACCTTTCAGAGCACTATTAATACTCTCAACAATATTCTTTGTCAAGTGCCCATATCGATAACCACCATCCTCGAACAGTGTCCAACGATCTAGTGATATCCTCATTGCCCAATTATATGAATATTCATTGAGATCTTTGATATTGTCCATAAGTTGCTTAAACTTGTGCCTTTGAAATTGTGCACCTACATAAGTAAGAAATATGTTTACATTGATGTAATAGATTTTAATAAATAAATTTAAAATTTTTTTTGTCTTACCAGCCTTATAAAGCAGATTTTTAATTGTTGCATTCATGTGGTGCTTATTATAGTTGCTGACGAAATGCTGCAAATAGAACTTGTGAAAGGATAGAGGTTCCTTTCACCCACCCCTTTCATCCCGAAATACAACCATTATAACAATATGTCGATCCGATATTACTGTAAGCCTGACACGTTGAGTGATATGCTTTCTAAGCATGGACATAAACCAAGCCCAATTAGATTTATTTTTAGACTCAACAACAGCAAAGACAACTGGAAATAGTATGCTGTTACCCTCAACTGAGCTTGCAATAAGTAGTGTCTATTAGAATTTTCCAGTCAAAAATGTACCATATATCAATAGAATCGGCTTACAATGAGCCAATCCATCTATGGTAGATTTAAAACTCCAAAAAACCCACTGAAACTGCTTCACTATTGGGTCCTTCATTTATTGAACCACAAACTCATAAACAGTTCTGGAATTGTATGTTTGTAATTAAGGCAATTAAGAATCCTGGTAACCTTTGATAGGACTCAACATAATCACCAAATATACACTCTATTGCTCTTATCTTTGCGTACCAAGCCTTGTGATACTATACTTCAAAATTAAATTGTTGCTTGACAACCTCAATAATAACATCAATAGGTAGGGTTAGTTGTTTACTTACCATGCCCATGATGCAATTACGAATAATTTTAGAGCCCAATTATCGATGATCCATTGATACATTAGCAGCAACACATGAATATGGTCCCTTGAATCTTGTCACTGTCCAAAAAGGACTACTTCATTTTTTTAGTTGCTTTTAACCTCCATCTGTATCCATCATCAGCCATTGCGCACTGCATAACCCAATAATTTGGCTTAGATTTAACAACTCTGAAATTCACATTCCTTATTATTGAATACTTTTTCATGTAATACTTTACTTCATCCTTACTGTGAAAAACCAAGCCTGTCGATAACTCGGACACACTATCCCAAGTTGTAAAGTGAACATCTTCAAAAATATTAACTTGGGCTACATTGAAATCTATTTCTGAGTAATGCTCCAATGGGAACACAAAGTTTTCCTTGCTTGTCTCCTTTATTGGATGCATCGATGCTAATGGACTAGCATATTCAGTGTGATCAGAATCCTTGCCATCACTATCTGCAATCATGTTAACTGTTTCTGCCTCTACATCATCATTAGGCGATACATAATCATTGTATATTGGAACATCATCAAAATCATCATCCTCTCCCAAAGCCATTGATGATTCATTTCCATAATCTGCAGTGCTGGAACCAGGACATCCATGCCTACAAATGTTCTAGAAATAGCAATAATTTATTTCAGCCTCTAAAGTCCTAAAAAATGCCCAAAACTGTAGCATTTTCCATTTGGTAGGTCAATAGAGCAGTAGGTGCTTCTTAGGCTATAACTCCTTGGATATAGATTTGAATGACTTGAAATTTTTCCAGTGGAGAGTTAAGATCTTGAGGATCAATTATTAAGAGACACTTTGTCAAAAAAATGGTGTTTGTATATTGGTTTTAGTGATGCAATTTAAGGACGAGAATCTGTTTTCTCTAAACCCTGTTTAGATTAAAATGTCTATTTTATTTCCAAATCAAACTTGAATTTCAATTGGTGTTTTATTCATAATTGAGTGTGCCTAATTGCTAATCAATTAGTAATCTAATTTAATAGATGTTTAAATGATGGAAAAAATAATAATGAAGAAAAATTTTGTAAGTGGCCAAAATTGGATTTGTAATTGTCTTAATGAGTAAGGTGGTCATTCGTGAGTTATAAGGCATCATATGTTTATAGATATGAACTTTTAAGTGTAATTTGATTTAATTAGTTTTGTTTGAATTTATTTAAGAATTTTATAATGAAATCATGTATTATGTGCACTTTGTACATTTGGATATGATTGATGTTTAAATGAGATTTTAGTAAAATTTTTATTTTGGCATATTGATGCTTTAAATGACATAATATGTTAATTTGGGTACATATTAAATATTGAAATGAAATTGTAAAAAAATTGAGTAATTAAATTAAATATATGAAGGAGAGTTGAAAAAAGAAGGGGATGAATTCTTGAGTAAGAATTATATGTTGGCTGAATTGAAAGTGTATGAATATTAATGTGTATATTAGTCAATTTTTAAGTGTTAAGCTACATAATGCATATAGAAAAGATAATTGTCATAGATAAGTGATATAGAATATTATTGAGGATAATGTATATGTAAGAAAAGTGTAAATGTATGGACTTAAAATGGAATGTGGGTTAAGATTGATTTTTGAATGAATGTGAGGTATGATTGAAAAATGTATGTGCTAGTGACATGGCATAATGTAAGTTATAAGTTGTTATTGTGATATAAAGAAGTGAACTGCAAATGAAATGTATGTATATGATTAGTTATGTATATGGTAGACATTGTGAAATATTGACTATTAAAGTGAAATTATAGTATAATTGTTATTAGAGTTTAATATTTAATGATTTAATGTTAAATTGATGAGTAAAAGAATTGACGAATGTAAGATACCGTGTGAGCATAGTGGTATCCTAAATGACATAATATGGTGATTTGAATTCATATTATGTGTTTGAATGAAAATTGAAGAATTTGAATAATTAATTGCCCTTAGTATTAGTCTGGTAGTCAAATCTAGCTCAGGATATAGTTAGCTAGTCATAGGGACACTTATATTACGGTGCAAGTCACGACGACTTGCTTTGCTATGGTAGGATCGTAAGGATCACCCATAGTATCCGTTCTGACTGTTTTGCTCTACTTTAATATGATCTGAGGTGGATTGATTCTTTGGGATCATCCCCTACTGTATTGTACTGTTATGGGCCCATGGAATCTACATCCCGTATATCCAGTCTGAAGATTTTTGTCGGGTTTATACTAGGGGCATAAATGAACAAAAATGTGTAATACGTCAAAAGTATTTTAATTTGCATAAGTGATTGAGATAAATTAATATATAGTTAATCTTTGGATTATTTTATGTTAATTGAATTTAGATGTATTTTTGTATTAAATGTGTTTATTGGAGGAACAATTTGCATATTGCACATCCTTTATCGTAATTTATCTCTAAAAAGATTTATTGATTGATTATATTGTAAATTGACTTGTAATTTAGTTTATAAGTGATGTAAATTGCTACTTGATTTATGAAATTGTTATATTTATTATGTATAAAAAATGGTTCTTTGAAAATCTTTAGAATTGTAACCACCACTGAGCGTATTTAAGTTTAGCATGTAGTGCTAATGACTGCATAAAGGATGTTGACGGTTTTTGGAGCAAGTTCACCTCGCTTTTGGGAGCAAGTCAAGTGAAGAATATTCTTTGGATAGACATGTTAATAAGATTTTAGAATCCTATGCATGTATTAATTTTGAATATTTAGTCTTGTAATAGCATGTACACATTATATTATTGGATTAAATAGATATAAATGATGGACCTTATAGTGTTAATATGGAAATGGATGTATTATAAATTAAGATTGTGGTGCCCTTGAGTTGGGTTGTGTATTTGTTCAATTACAGGTTTTGGATAGTAAAGTTTTTAATTGATATGCTGCCGAAATTTTGACCAAATGAATAGTATTTAAGACTGTTATAGGTCAATCGGCTAGTTGATAACTTGGCTAATAAAAGAGTGTTGTATTTGGGTATCTAAATTAAATAAAGTGATATTGAAGTAAGTAAACTTGGAATTAAGATTGCAATTGCTTGAGTAAAATTAAAAAGAAAATTTTACTCGTATATTTGGAGTTGCATTAAGTTTATATTATTGCATGTTAGGAGTTAGGTTGGTATGTAATACGCACGTTTAATATGATTTTATTAGTGGGTGTTACAAAATCTCATTGAGGCACGATCAAAAATCAAAGCGTCAAGAGGGGAAATCAATTGTCAAAATGTAGAAAACAAAGTGATCGCCATTAAATTAGAAGAAGCAAAATGATGCTTGGAAACATCAAAATGACTGATTGGTGAAAAAAAATCACTTAAAGTCTGACTTGCATGAGACAAACAAAACATGACTCAATTAGGTGATCATACGATTAAAATCCCATCGCCATGCTGCAAATCCTCTTTGGGAAAGCATGCGCTAAACAACCACGGTCATGAGCATCGGTTAGCCAAGGACCATATCAGGTAACTTAGCCCCTCTCCTGACCATTATCATTAAAATTATTTGCCCACAACAATTGCAAATGAAATGGTGAAGGACAGATAAAAAAGTCACGACTCTCGATTTTTATAAATCGAACGAGCCCCCGAAGAGGTATAGCATAACGTTAATAGCCAATCGGCTATCAACAAGAAAAGAAACAAATAGAGCTAGCGACAACCGGCAATGCCTCATGTCCATAGCCGCTCTATGACAGGTTAGAGAAGCAAACTCTGAGAAATAATCTATGTTTATAAAAATACTTATAGGATGAAATTTCAAGAAAATTCCAGCCTTTCAAGGCTGATGATCTATTAAATTTCGATCGATACTTTATCCCAATCGATGTATCAATTCCAACCTCTCAAGGCTAATGATATATTAAATTTCAATCGATGCTTCATCCTAATCGACGTATCAATTCCAGTCTCTCAAGGCTAATGATCTATTAAATTCCGATCAATGCTTCATCCCGGTTGACGTATGAATTCCAGCCTCTCAAGGCTGATGATGTATTAAATTCTGATCGATGTTTCATCCCAGTTGACGTATCAATTCTAGCTTCTCAAGATTGATGATCTATTAAATTCTGATCGATACTTCATCCCAATCGACTTGTTTATTCTACTACGTCCAAATTTGAAATTTAAGAAGTTCTATCATTAATGATATCAAACAAGCTAGCACAGCTGTAGCGTCGCAATTTTGATTTTTCATCGAACTGATCGATAGGGGAGAAGTGATAACACCCAAAAAATATAAAGGTTAAAGGCCCAAAAACTCCAAAGAGAGCCCAAGATAAAGGTCCATGAAAGTTCCATCAACTAAGGGACCAAACACAAGGATAGACACTGTTTGATCGGTTTTAACCTCTCCCTAACATACAGAAGTCGTTTGACACACGCCACCATCTAATCACGGTTATCTACAAGAATAGGCTATGCCTGCCACAAAGTAGAACCGCTATTTGACACACTGCTCAAAACTTTCTCAGCTCTATAAATAACAAGTTCCTTTTTAAGAATGACACACCTTTTCTCTCTAAATAATGTAAACTCTCTCTCTCTAAAGAGTTTTCTTGCCCTTTGCTAACTTAAGTATCAGAGTGTCTGCACTCAGATTACTCGGATCAGCACCCTTTTTGTAGGTCTATTCGTGGCATTCTGATCGAAATCGATCTCCTCTTCATCCATCATTTCTCTTGTCCATTTCAACGTAGAGACATCATGTCTCTATGAAATTTTGTGATTTACCAATTAGTGTTGGCTTAAAAATTATTGATTAGTCATTGTTTGATGAATTTTATTTTTCAACAACTATTTTGGGAAAATGATGCATGTATACCAATTTTTTGAATTTAAAAAAAGTGATGAATTGTTGCTTTTGTGACCATGAACGAGGAAAAGAAGGAATATAATAGGTTATATGACATTGGGTTCCAGTTAAGGATTCATTATCGTCTCTTCCCTGAAAGAAACTCTTGTAGTCACTGCTTTACCGAGCTCAGGATAAGGTAATACACCTGCACAAATGAACCCGTGATTATATTTTCCATGGGCCAAAAATTTTGATTTATATTCTCTATTTTAGACTGATCTTGTTAAAGATTTAATCATTATATTAAAGTCTACAATTTGGGGATTTGGGTTTCTCATGTTCAGATAATACTTTAATAATTTATGTAGTTCTTAAAGCTGGAGTGGCAATATCACTGTAGCCTGGGGATTAAACCAGAGCCTTCCAGCTGGGACTGACTCAACCTACAAGACCATCAAGGTAAAGTTGTGCTATGCACCAGTAAGCCAAGTGGATCGGGCATGGAGTAAAACAGAGGACCATCTATCTAAGGACAAGACTTGCCAATTCAACATCGTTGCTCGGCCTTACAGCGCTTCAAATAAGAACCAATCCTATACATGGACAGTTAAGCGCCATGTGCCTGCTGCTACATACTTTGTACGTGCCTATGCTTACAACTCCGAGGAACATGAGGTTGTTTATGGTCAGTCTACAGAAGCTCACAAAACCCAGAGCCTCTTTGAGGTAGAGGCGATCACTGGTCGCCATGTCTCTGTCGATGTTGCCTCTATTTGCTTTAGTGCCTTCTCTATCGTGTCCTTGTTTGTGTTTTTCTTTAATGAGAAGAGGAAGGCCAAGAAGACACAAGCAAAGTGAAGAAATGCAAATAACTATATGCACCCACTTGGTTTACTAGTGGATGGTACTGGCATGTTTTAGTTCTGTTCTTATTATGTGTTGCATGTATTAGGGTCTTTCTACTTGCAAAATCTTGTTATGTAATTTGTTCTAATAGGGAAATGGGTGATCACGAGTGACAAACTTAATATTTCATATATGAAATGAGATACAATGTTCCTAGTTGATACAAAGAAAGTGAAAGAAAAATACTTGTACTTAGTGCTGATTGTGTGATGTTCGTGTGATGATCATTCTCAAAATTTTCTATTGACAAACTCAAAATTTTCTATTGACAAATATCTCAATAGTCAATACAGATCTTTTATAAGAATCTCCTGCCCAAGATAAGTTGTATGGTTTAAAAAATTCAAGATGAGCTGTGTCAAACCATTGACTTTCAACATTTTAATGTGTTGACTACGGAAGCACATTACAAAAGCATGATCACAACACTTTGGTTTTAATATATTTCTTAGATGAGGCGCTCGGGTTTTGGGTTACTGTAAATCTGATGATCACAACACATTTTAATTTACTTAAGAGTTATGGTTTACATATTATATGGGGCTCATGTGGTACATTATCAATTCGTCTTTTAAATGAGTCCTAAAGTTGAAATACTGTTCTTCTAACATTTACTCAGGAAGTAATGGTTTTAGTATTTGAAATTGCAGGAACAGTACTCCAAGTGCCTTTAGGAGCCTCTAATTTTAAAACATTTTAATCCATTTTAAGGATAGCATTTTCTCTTAGTAGGAGTTTTAAGGGTAGTTTCTTAGATGTCATAGTGCATTGGATATTCTAATCCATTTCTCCCTCCATATTGCCTCTGTTTGCTTTAGTGTCTAATTCTCTTTCTGTGTCCTTGTTAGGGATATTTTTAATTGAGAGAAGAAAGGCCGAGAAGACTCGAGGGAAGTGAAGAAATATTAAGAACTAGCTAGTGCATTTACCAGTGGATGGCATTGGTATGTTTTCGTTCTCTTTTCATTTTTTTGGTGTATATATTAGGATTTTCCTATTTACTGCATCTTGTGATAATAATAACTAAGTATTTCATATATGAAATGGGACTGTAATTCTCCTTGTCGTTTCAGAGATAGTGAAAGAAAACTTCTTTTAGCTACTGCTGATTGCATAAAAATAATGGTCCTTCTCAAATTATGTAAGCAAAAATTTACTAATGAGAAATATCTTACAAGTGAAGATAGATCCTTTTTTAAGATTCAACTACTCCAGATGAATTGTATGGTTTAAACAATTCAGGTTAGCCGTATCAGATCCATTGACTTCCAATTCATCTTAATTTAAAGGAAAGATCGTCGCAAGAACGATCATAATCACCATTATCATCCTCATGTAAACAACAAGCATTTTTTTTAAAGAATACGTATACATGATATTTTAAGTTACTTGGAGTTAGGGTCTAGTTTGGATGCTTAAAAGAACATTCAGGTTTCAGTCAGTAAATTAATTCTTGCAAATTGTTGCCAGCAAAGCTTTGTAAATTTTCACCTCAGATGTCAAGTGAACCCCCATATTCGTATATTTTGACTACACAGTGGTTTATCAAGCCATGGCTTATAGGCAAAGAAGAACAAAAATATTCAACATTAAACAGGCGATATAAGAAGACAAAGAACAAGCTTGCATTGAAATTGATGCCATGGATATATGAATAAAAGCAATAAAGGAGCTCTTGAACAATATGTAATCTCGTGAATGCTAATAAATTAAAAGGTAAATTTTGCACATTGAGATTAAGAGCCAGTTGCATTTTTACCTCTTTTGGCAGTTAAAAATGTACTTTATAGTTCTCAATTGAATTCAATGTTGTCCTCCAAAAACTTTGAATGTTTCTTTAGAGTTC
Organism: Excoecaria agallocha; assembly: GCA_037975025.1. Classification (NCBI taxonomy): domain Eukaryota; kingdom Viridiplantae; phylum Streptophyta; class Magnoliopsida; order Malpighiales; family Euphorbiaceae; genus Excoecaria; species Excoecaria agallocha. The sequence continues at coordinate 160,755 of JBBPFJ010000236.1, forward strand.
TATAATTACGGTCTAGGTAATGTACACTCGTATAGCTTAAATTGATGAATGAAATCACTCCTGTTTTGAAGTTTGCTTAAGAGTTGAAACACATATCTCACTACAAAAAAACTGTCAATTAGCGACTAAAATTAACTATGAATTTTTTTCATCGCAAATTTTGCGACGGATTCGCGACTGTTTTACATCCGTCGTGGGGAGGATATTTTCTATTTTTGCGACGAAATAGCGACGGAATGAAAAAAGTAGCTAATTATTAGCTGGAAGAATACGTGCCATGTTTTGCGACGGAATTAGCGACGATTCTCCGTCGCTACATTTTATAAATTTTTATTCATGAAATTAGTTCCAGAAAATTTAGCGACGAACATTTTGTCGCTAATTTAGGAGGGAAAATATGGCGTCTTTTTTGCGCGATTTAGCGACGGAAAATAGTAATTTGTTACTTTAATACAATTAGCGACGTATTAATTTAGTCGCTAATCCGTCGCAATTAAATTAAAAAATAATTTTTTTTAAAAATTTCACTAACATGATTTATGTATAGTTTCAAGTAATTTTAATATAGACCATATAAAATGAATATTTTATTTTGTAACAGAAAATTATAAATTAGTTTATAAGTTGATAATAATTTTTTATCAATTATACCAAAATCTTAAGTTATTTATTTAAAAAATTTATATTTTTAATAATAATAATAAACTAATTGTTACTATTATTATATATTTGCGTGTTCAAGATTAATAAAAGTAAATATTTATAAAATAGTAATATAAAATTTATTATTTCATTTAAAATAATAATAATAAAATTTGTAATTAATTTTTATTTTATAAAATTTAAATGAAATATTAAATTATTAGAAATTCTATTGATTTATTTATCAATTATCCCCAAATATAAACTTATTTATTTAAAAAAATTACATTTTAATAATAATAATAAAGTAATTGTTATAATTATTATATAGTCATATTATGAAAAATAACAAATATAAATATTTATATAATAATAATAATAATAATATAAAGTTTATTATTTCATTTAAAATTGTTATGAAAAATTTATAATTTATTTTTATTTTGTTAAAATTTTGAGCAAATTTTAAATTATTGGAAAATTTTAGTTATATATATTTGTAAAATTATCCTTGAATACAAGGATAAAATGATGAAATTTGGTAGGGATATTTTAATAATTTCAAAAATTTACCCTACATATTAAATAACATTTTCTCTCCTCTCACCTCTCTCCATCGTTTCAATTTAATGCGTATATAATTTTAAGCTTAATTTATTATTTAATTGAATAAGAATTAATTAATTAAATTAACTTCAGTTTTTAATAATTGAAATATCTAGTTCTATAATTAAATTCTTTTTATTCAAACTTAATTGTAATGTCCCAAAAATTTGAAATCGTGCAAGATCACTTTTAATACGGGTGTACAATATTTTGATACTGGTTCTAAGATTGATTTGTTTGCATAATTTCAAAATTTTAAAGTGATAATTTGAATTTAAATCAAAATTTAAGAACTAATGACAAAGGATTTAAAATAAATAAATGTATAATAATTATTAAAATAATTAAAATAATAATAATAACATTTAAGTTTCTTATTGGATAATAATAATAATAATAATAATAATAATAATAATAATAATTTAAGAAAACGTTTAGATTCTAGAAGCTTGGAGTGAGATATTTATTGGTTTTAAAAAAAAAAGATGAAAAGAGATGAAAATTTTGGGACCAAGAGAATTTGTGTGGCCACAAAATTTTATAAAAGAAAGTAACCTTTAAAAAAAAGAAAAGAAAAGAATCGAAAAGGGACCTAAATAGAGAAAGTGGAGCAAGAACGTGAGGGAAAGGAGGGGGCGTCGCTCTCCCTATCACCGATCACTGGCGTAGCTCATCAGTGGTTTCTCTCGTCGTTTTCTCTCACCACTGACTACCTCGTGTCGTCGTTCCACCCCCAGTATCGGTCACTAAGTATATGAAACTCTACCCAACTCAAATAATCACAATAACTCTATCTGAATATCTAATTCGGATCGAATTATTCGATTTATTTGGATAGAATTAGATTTTGCACATCCCTAAAGACATTGATAGACAATAGAGTTCAATCCAAAACTTAAACTCATACAAGTCAAAATGAATAAAATTTTTAATTTAATCCAATTTTTTAAAATCATACGAATCAATTTATATTAAAATTTTTACATGTTGAATTTGAATATAAATTGGATTAAATTTTGACAAATTTAATATCCTATCATATAAAAATATTTAATTTATAACTACATAAGTATTTTAAAAAATAAGATAAAACAGTTTTAATTTGAATAAAGTTGATGTAAAATATTTAATTATAGGTATGAAAATTTATTTTGGCTAGAGTACTAGAGATTCATAATTTTTGAGATCATTCATATATATATATATATATATATATATATATATATATATAAAAGGATGTAAAATTCTCTCGGGGCCTTAGAAAAACCTAGAAAAAAATGAAAAAAACAAATGAAAGAAAAGCGGGGAAAGAAGAAAGGCTAGAGGAGGCAGAGTCGATTCCTTGAGTATATATTTTTTAATATATATATAAACTCCCTTTCAACCTAAACACCATTCTATTTCTGCCTCTCCCCTCACGATAGCCGCTGCTCGCCTCTGGTCCAGGAATCGGCCCCTCTCCTTTTCTCCTGCTGGTCCCTCTGTCCTGAGAAGTAGATTTCTCTCATTTCTCAGGCCAATTTCCTGTTGGATCTCTAATCAGGTATAACACACTCATTTGCAGTAACAATTATGTGATATGGGTGCTGGTTATTTGGATTTGTTGAAGTAAATGTTTGCTAGATTCTTTTTGTTTATTTTGGGTTTTGTTTGATTTGGGGATTTGTTCGATTTGGGGATTTTCCCTTTAGTCTCCCTTCTCTACGATATATATGGACTGCGATTTAGGAACAGAGCATCTTGTGAGTTTGGCGATTCATGTAGTGGGTATACTTATATTCACCAGGGGATTCTTGTTGATTCAAACTGAACTTCCATATTACAACCAATGTTCTTATATTTCTCAATCTCCTTGATTTTTACCTTCTCACAACAATTCTTTCTCTTATTTGATTCTAATAATTGTGATTTGTGGGAAGTTTTTTCAACTATTTCTCATTTGCAGGTTTGATTTTGTCGCCCCCAGCAGTTTTTTCCCAGGTTAGCTCTGATTCTTATATTTTAGATTTGTTTTACCAGTGATTAAATGAATAATTTGAATGGAACATGAATTTCATTGGTCTAGAGAAGAAACCATGGTTTGATCTCAAATTATTTACTCTGAGGCTTAATTATGTTTTTATCTTTTGTTATTTGTTGTGTCTGTTTTTTACTTCATTTTATCTCAATTACTTTTTCTGAGTGGTGGCATTTTACAAATGAGCTTCTTTGATTTTCTTACAGCTCCACTGTCTGAGACTGAAAGTGCTTTAATTGATATGGTGCGTTAAGTCTGCAGTGCTCATGATCATGGCCCTAGGTAACTGTTAAGATTGATTGTTGGTGAACTGATCCTTATGCATTTGATAGATGTGTATAATAGGAGATTTGATTATGTATTTAAGGCTATTTGATGAGAAGAAAGAGATTAATCCATTCTTTCCTTTTCATTTTTGTCTTATACTTTCATAAATGACTAAACTTTATTTTTTCATTTCTCTCCTTCAATTTTTGAATTATGTAGGAGTTACTACGGGTTGCTGATTTTGAATCCTTGACGTGATATTTTAGACTTTTACCTATTTTCGAAGAACTATGATACTTTATTTTGGCATTCATAAGTTGCCATTGGTGCAAACCTTTTGTCAAGGTTATCAAAGAAAGCATAAAGACCGATGTTTGTTTCGTATCTGTGTCAGATTATCCATATCTGAATTTAGTTTGTGGAATTTGTTACTTAGTTTTCTTGTTTGGTTAGGAAATTTGGATTGATCATTTGGTTACGAAATGCAGCATAGTTCAATGACTTTGTGAGTTTAGTTAGGAAATGCTGGCTCACTCAGCCTAATCCCAAAGAAAGAAAAAATCGAGGAATTTTTTGATAAACTCATTAATAAAGCATAATATGTTATTGTAGATAAAATGGCAGTATCAACATTTGATTGGCAGTTCATATAACAGTGTCTTTGAATCTGTATCCTTATAACGATTTGGGGTTCGATTTCGTTATAGAACTTTAATCTAATGAGACTGGTAATATTTATGTTTGAGAAAGCTAAGTCAATTTTTCCTGTGTTCAAATTTAACTGCAACTAATTTATGGTTCTGCACCTTCCTTTACAAAGTAAAAGCTGTCTCTGTGCTCTTACATAGACAACAACATGCACTTTGTGCGGGGATTATATGATGTTTTGCAGGACTGGTATAGTACACAACTTTAGATTAGGAAGAAGTTTATCAATATTTAACTTTTGCCTTTCAATCACAACACCTTCTGAAAAGCTTCATGCCCTTATTTTGGCTGAATCTATGGTGTCCATAATAGGGGAAAGCTGGTTGGTTGGTTGGTTCTTTGTGTTATTGTTTTGTTATCTTTATGTGTCAGGTGTCTGTTGCTTGTGTTGGAGACATCAAGGGTTGAAGTTGCTGTTTTGCTCAATGAGCTAGCCTATTTGAAATATGAAGCTTCCAAGAATACTTTATCAGCTGCCGAAACCGTTCTCTTAAAGTAGCGGAATGTAGCTATTGCCTTTTCATTGGTAGAGAGGATAATCAGATTGACATCAACTATAGCTGGAAGTGAAGGTACTTAAATAATATTGACTAGGAAAGTTACATAATATCCTTATTTTTGTTTGTTATCCAAATCTTACCCAAATATTTACACCTTCATATGTGGTTTCATTATTTCTTTTCCTTGTTTCTCTCCAAGACTATTCTGTATTTCACCATTTTCTCTGCCTTTTCTTTTTATCATTTTAAGAAATTTGACCTTTGTAGTTAAACTTTGCATAGGGGAACTCATCGGTGATGACATTTTCATAAAGGTGATAAATGGGCTTGATGAGACAGTTAATGTGGTGCTAGAGTATCTACAAGATGCAAAGGTAAGGACTTTGCTTGCTTTTCTGCCTTGTTGGAGAATATAGTGTTTTTTTTTATGGGAAAAATAGGTTGCTAATATTTATGAATATTTTTTTCCCTTTTCAAGTCTATTAGGAAATGTTTCTGCCAGTTCATGTAAGGAATTTCCTCAAATCTTGTGCTTCTGATAATGATTTGGTAGTTTGATAATTGCATCTGTTACAATTATCTTGCAGAAACACCTAATGCCTACAAGGATAAGGTCAGAGAACTACAAGATTCTGATAGTTATATATATGAACATTGTATTTTAACCTGAGAATGACTTTACCTACACTATTTGTTGAATGGCAGTCCTTTTTACTCTATATGCTTTTTACTTTCAATGCTGTGTCAAATTCTTCTCATAACAGATTGCAGTACTTTCCTTTTATATGGACAGGTGAAGAGGCATTTTTTTGATTTTTATCTGGATGCTGTTTCAGGTTGTTGAATGCCTTGTAAAAGTGATTGGGCCAAGTCACTATATAGTTGAAGATAGTAACTGCACCTTCTCAGCATGTGACACAATTATGAATTTGCTTTTGAAGGTAATGTTTTCTTTTTTATTCATATCAACCTTATATCTGATAATAAACATCATATAGCTAGATTTCCTTTCTTTATCTATATGTTTTTCATCAACAGAAAGAACAAGTATGATTTTCATTGGATAAAGCAACTGTTGTTGATCTTCTAATGGCCTTGGCATATTGGGCAGGTATCTATATGTCTCTTCCTATATGCCTGCTTGTGGCTGGGTTAGTCAGTCGGTATTGTGGGCTGCTGTCCCATTGTATGATATAATGCTCTAATTTTCCTCTCTAAACCATGAATGCCTGTAAAATTCTATTGTCTGATTAACCCACCAATTATAATTTAACTTTATTTCACTGAACGGAATTGTAGGCTTCTTTTTCTAGGATTCAGTTTTTGGGTTTTGTTGTGATTTAACCATACTTCATATTGTATTAATGCTACTTCTAATAGAAAGTAACTACGCCCTGTTACTTTGTAAAGGAAGGTGCAGAACCTCCTATGTCACTCTTTTTGAAGTCTTAATTGAGTAATTCTTTTGTTGTGATTTCGAATAGCTGACTCAATGTTAATATCCTTTAAATTTTTGACCATGGCATTAAATCACTTCTATGATCTATATTGATTAGATTTTCCTAATTTTACTTAATTTTTATTAGTTATCTTATTTATTGCAGTTCTATATTGGTTAGTCTGTTATTAAATTGCAAAATTTGCGTCACTTCCAATTGATAGAAAGTTGTACTTGTGGTTTGTGAACTTTTGTCTTTGATATGTTTATTTTCCCGTGTATTTTCTTTATGATATTTCTTTGGTTTGCTTATTTTTCTCTATCCCTTCTTTTGCTTGGCCAAAGTTACCAATTACCAAATTAGCTCCTAATTAGTGAGTAGTTAAGAATTATGCTATAATCTTTACTACTGTGTTATTATCCTTGCTTGTCTAGTGGGAAGGGACTTTATTTTTTCCATTATATTTTTCCTCATCTTGTTGCTTTATTTGGAGTTTGTCTGTTTGAGTTCCTATGTTGTTAGGAAATTTCAATCTTGGTGTGCTTTACAGGTGTTGCAAATACTCTAACCCTTCCAGTAATTTCTTTTTCATCTACATTGTCAAAAACCTCAGAGTTCACCAACTCAATTTTGCAGTTCTCAGAGTATTCTCCCCAAGTGAAATGGCGAGAATAATTTTCTTGGCAAGGACTGGATACCTAAATAACATGTTTGCTTCAGGAGCAGCTAGATAAATGTTATTCATATCCCTCAAGTTGAAGAATGATGTGAATGAGGAATGTCTATTAACTCGGAGGATAAAATCATTTTCAATGCCTTTTGTTTTTTTTTTTATGTTGAGTCTATATTTGTAATAAATTCAATATAAATTATATATATATATATATATATATGAGAATATAAGATTATTATTTATATTTGTATCTATTATATTTGAATTTTATAGTATAAGATTATTTATATTGTGTACAGGATGAAAATTTAAAATACAATAAAAGAGAAAATTAAATTATGCAATAATTTAGCGACGGATTCGCGATAGTAACTGTCGCTACTGCACAAGCGTTAGAATTTAAGAAATAAGTAGAGACCAAATTAGCGAAACATTTTCGTCGCTAAATTTTACACTAAATTTTTAATTAGCGACGAAAAATTAGTCGCTAAATATTATTATTATAGTTCGACGACTAATCAGGAATATAAATTAGCGACGGAAAAAAATTAGCGACAGATATTAAATTCGTCGCTAATATATTCTTGACTGGTCTTTTGGCGACTGTTCGTCGTACGTCGCTAATATAAATTAGTGACGAATATAGATAATTAGCGACGAAATTTTCCGTTGCTAATTTACAGTTTTTTTTGTAGTGTCTGTACTCTCCATTCTATCAGTTCCAACAAGCAATAACCTGTTGTTGAAAACATCAATATACCCAAATTACTGGCGACGCCAGGTGGAAAGGAAGGGGGGCAATTGCTCCCCCTGATTTTTTAAATTTTTTTTATTTTATATGTATATATATATATTAAATAAATAATTTTACTCACTTAAAAATTTTATTTTGACCCCCTTCTCTTAAACTTATATTTTAATTTTAAATCTAATTTATATTTTTCCTCCTTTAATTTTAAATCCTAGCTTCGCCACTGACCCAAATGCATCTGTACTAGGAGGGCACTCCAGTGCAGCTTCGAAGGACCTATGGTGGATTCCATGGGGATCAACTGCATGCCCACCTTTGTGATCATGTCCAGATAGGCAAACCTTCACACAATTGTATCGGTGTATCACATTCATCACTTTATCATAATTCCAGAGAACTACTTCCTGGCATGATACACCAGGATTTAAAGGAAGATGTTAAAATAATTCAAAATTTGAATAATTCAAAATAATTAGTTATTTAAATTATAATTTGAATTGGTCTTTCATTAATTTGTTTATATTTTATTTTATATTATAGGATTTTAAGGAGAAAAATTTGAGTTAGTTTGAGTGATTAGTTGTATTTGCTTATATAAAGACAATAGTTTTTTTCATTTCAGATATGGAATAAAAAGATCCAATTGGGATTTTTGGAAAGGGAGAAGAGAAGAGAGAAAAAAATACAACTAATCACTCAAACTAACTCAGATTTTTCTCTTTAAAATCCTATAATATAAAATCAAATATAAACAAATAAAAGACCAATTCAAATTATAATTTAAATAACTAATTATTTTGAATTATTCTAATTTTGAATTATTTAGCACTTTCCCTTAATTCAAAATTAAAAAATTCAAGCTTTCATGGAAACTCTTTTTTTTTTAACTCTTTCTTATTCTTTCATTACCTTGATATAATTCTTTTAGCAAATCCCAAGCTTCCTTTGCATTGTTACAAGTCATAATTCGTGTGAAAACAATTTCAGAGACAATTCAATAGATTATAGATAAAACTCTTGTAGCTTTTGCTTCTTCTTCCTCGTGAGCCCTTATCTGATTAAGGATTGGATTATTTCCTAAAGATGGATAGTACATCGTAAAAAAAAAAAGAGTTTCCATGAAAGTTTGAATTTTTTAATTTTGAATTAAGGAAAAGTATTAAAATAATTCAAAATAATTAGTTATTTAAATTATAATTTGAATTGATCTTTGATTTGTTTATATTTGATTTTATATTATAGAATTTTAAGGAAAAAATCTAATTTAGTTTGAGTAATTAGTTGTATTTGCCTATAAAAGGCAATAGTTTTTTCAATTTCAGATATGAAATAAAAAGATCCAATTGGGATTTTTGGAAAGGGAGAAGAGAAGAGAGAAAAAAATAAAATAATTGATTTTTTTTATTCCATATCTGAAATTGAAAAAACTATTGTCTTTATATAAGCAAATACAACTAATCACTCAAACCAACTCAAATTTTTCTCTTTAAAATCCTATAATATAAAATCAAATATAAACAAATCAAAATCAATTCAAATTATAATTTAAATAACTAATTATTTTGAATTATTTTAACATTTTCCCTTAATTCAAAATTAAAAATTCAAGCTTTCATGGAAACTCTTTTTTTTAACTCTTTCTTGTTCTTTCATTGCCTTGATATAATTCTTTCAGCAAATCCCAAACTTCCTTTGCATTGTCACAAGTTATAATTCTTGTGAAAACAATTTTAGAAACAGCTGAATAGATTATAGATAAAACTTTTGGAGCTTTTGCTTCTTCTTCCTCATGAGCCCTTATCTAATTAAGGATTGGATTATTTCCTAGAGATGGATAGTACATCATAAAAAAAGAGAGTTAAAAAAAAGAGTTTCTATGAAAACTTGAATTTTGTAATTTTGAATTAAGGGAAAGTGTTAAAATAATTCAAAGTTAGAATAATTCAAAATAATTAGTTATTTAAATTATAATTTGAATTGGTTTTTGATTTGTTTATATTTGATTTTATATTATAGGATTTTAAGGAGAAAAATCTAAGTTAGTTTGAGTGATTAGTTGTATTTGATTGTTTGGTGAGACGTACACCAAGAAAGTTGATGAGAGGGTGTATCAACAAAAAAGGAAGTTGATGAGATGGTGCGTCAACGGTTGTGATGGATAGTACATATATCATAAAAAAAAAATTCCATGAAAGCTTGAATTTTTTAATTTTGAATTAAAAAAGTGTTAAAATAATTCAAAATTAGAATAATTCAAAATAATTAATTATTTAAATTATAATTTGAATTGGTCTTTGATTTGTTTATATTTGATTTTATACTAGAATTTTAAGGAGAAAAATATGAGTTAATTTGAGTGATTAGTTGTATTTGCCAGTATAAAGGGCAATAATTTTTTTAATTTCAGATATTAAATCCCAACAGAAGAAGGCAACAAACAATTACTTTCTGCTTTGACTTTGTTGCATCCTGAAGCACACTATCCGACCCCTCTATCTGTTCTCTGCCAACAGCTCCATTAAACATAAGGAACTTCCTTTCAAGGCCTAGCAGGCCGTCTGGGCTGTTCTTGTCTGAATTTGGATTCTTCTTCCTGAGAAATTCCAATGCCATGTTTTAGGATTACCTTGAGGCCACCCAATGGCACTAATGTCATAGCCATCGAGTGCAATGATTCGGTATTCCGAAGCAGGTGAAAAATCATAGTAAGCAAGACCACCGGGACTTGGTATCTTCAATAATGGAAGTAATTTTTCACGGGGAAGATTGTAGAGGCAGTGATTACCAATTAAATGATAGACAGGGCCATTAAAACTGTCAAATTCATTAATTACTTTCTTCACAGCCTTTAAGGATTCATCATGGGGGTATTTTCCATCTACAATATCCCCAAAATTGATCGCAAACTTAAGCTTCCCATGGTTGTTCCACATTCTAACGGCCCTTTGCAACACCTGAATGCTATGTCGATAATACCGGGGGACACCAAGGAATGAGTATCCATCAGGAACATCAGCATATTGAACGTCAGAGATAACTCCAAAAGAAAAAAGAGGTTGCTTCCCCTGTGGTCTTGCAGATGTACTTTGAGATTCCATATTTGAGCCAGAACAGATGTCCTATCAAACAGCACGATGATTTGTTATTAGGCAGTGATCCCATTGTCAACCGAAGCACACTTGCCATGACCAAAGAGTCCACAGCAGATCATTAGAAGACATCTAGTACACAAAGAATTGCAAGTAGAAAGATCATCTTAGTTTTTGTTTTTGATCCAATATACCTTTTTCTGTTTTAATCAATTTAAAAATAAGGAAACAGTGGCATCTTTACAATATTCAGCAACTGATTCTCTGCTTCAATCAATTTTTAACTGTCTACAGTGACAACAGATGAAACTCAAAGTGCAGAACACATGAGGCTTCTAAGATCAAGATTTAAGCAGTATTCCCGTTGGAAAATAAATTATTATAACATCTTCCACCATGGTTCTACATGAGTTCTACATGAGTCAATGTAAAGAATGTAAAATTCAATATTAACCATAGAAACAAACAAAATGATGTCAAAAAATATATAGATGATTGTCAATCAGAAAATTTGCTGATAAAAAACATGGTTACCTAGATGCAAGTTTATGTGAAATAGTTAATTCCTAAGCATGTAATATGTAATTAAACCATAGATTTTTCATTGATTATTCTAATCCTCACAGAGAGAAATACCTATATGGTGTATATCCTCAAACTACAATAAAATACTACACAAATGCAACAAACTCATCGAGTAATATGGTACATGTGTTTAACTAGCACTCAAAGGTTTCATTTTACATGTGTTTAGTACCAACCAAAACCCCACCCAATAAGCGTACGTACAAACTGCATCACGGTAACTTTTCCTAATTCTATTATTGGTTGCAAAAAGGGCATTGCAACCAAATCCCTCGAAAAATAGAGAGCAAATAGGGAAACCTGGCTACAATCACCCACATACAAAAGAGACAAGTCCGTTAAACAAATTGAAAACACACTAACCATTAATTTGTATACACTACAAGAAAATTAGCAAATAGCAATGAAAATTAGCAACTGAATTTGTTGAATTTCCATTGCTAATAAAAATTAGCAACGGAAAATAGCAATGGAACATTTGGTTGCAAATTTGACGGTTGGTATTTTTGGCAACGGAAATTGTTTTTAGCAACGGATTTCAATTTCCGTTGCTGTTTCTAGCAACCGATTAAAGTTCCGTTGCTAAATTTAGCTAGTATTAAAAAAATTGCGATGGAATTATCGTCGCTATTCCGTCACTAAATTATTATTGATTTTTTACACAAAATTTATGCAAAAGCCTATATCCGCCAATTAAAATAAAAATCCACCTACAATCGGGTCAACAAAAGCGTTATGAACTCTTATCTCATCATTATATTGTCTTTCACCTACCACATGAAATTAGTACCACAGAGACTAACTATACCCCTCTCATGATTATTCCAATTATTATTTTCTACATGCAATTAGCAGGTAGCCAAGCCTTATTATCGGTTTATCACATCAACCATATCATAACAGTTATGATTTTGGTCTTCTTATGCTACCATAAATCGTAAAAGATCTAGATTCATTTTCTACCACTAGCAAAAAAATAAATAATTTTATTCAACCATGTCAATCCACATTTAGTGTGATTTCTCATTTTTCTTTGTGCATGTTACCCTCTATCAAGCAACAACCACAACTGCAAGCAGCAAAGTGACCTAACTAAATTATGCTTAGGAAAATCATCACTGAATTCGAAAAACTGATTTCAGTACATATGGCAACATTCGACATCAATTTTGCTTAACGAATCACAAATAGGAAGACTATACAGAGATTTAACAAGACACTTTTTTATGTTCTAAGCAAGTATAACAAGTCGAATAGTGTGTTTTCAATTGTGAAACAAAATTAAGAAATTTATTCCGGCTATCATATGAGTGAAACTTACAGTGCAGTATTTTAGCCTGAGGAACTCCGATACATACATTTAATCGTTCATTAAAAGGACATTAGGCACTGCTATTATTACTCTCTTAACTACCATGAACATTTATGGCATAACAAAAAGGAAGAGATTCTATTTTCTTATTTCAGCAGTTAATCCATTATTTCAGCAGTTAATCCATTTTCTTACTTCAGTAGTTAATCTTTTTCCCATTTGGAAAGACATCATTAAAGAACAATTTTAGATGAAATTATCTAAAAATCTTTTTCCCTTTAAAATTGAGGGAGTGGATAGGAGTTAATATTGTTAATAGAAAATTATCAATTTCAATGCTACTACCATTAAATTTCTTTAACAAACAAAGGAAATTTATACATGAATATGCATACTAATCAGAAATTTTCCTCTCATCGGCTTTAATTAGAAGATCTCTCTCAAACTAACATCATCATCAATTCTAGTCATATATTTGTAGCAAAACTGCAACTGGGTGCAAAAAGCAATTTACGAAAAGAAATCACAAGTTCTAACATCAAGTGAAAATACATGCTTGAAGTGACATTCAATGAGAAACCCCAACAAAAATTTATCAAACTTGAATTATGCTTTTTTATATATTTGAATTATATTTCTATGTTCAGTTGTCAGACTAGTATTCACTGGGTATGCATTATGTAGAATATCTATGACTCGATAAAAACCATCAATGAATCAATTGGAAATGAAAACAAAAAATACAAAAAGCACTGATAAAGCTGACTTGCAAAAGTGCAGCTTTTAGAAGCATTATTTTTTTCATTACAGTTCTTTTTTTTATACAAGTCACCTTTTTAGTGCTATCATTATAAAAGACTAATTCAAAGTTCTCCAGCATGAAGATGCAGCAAAAAGTGACATAGATTGATACTGGAGTTGAAGAATTCCAGAGAAAAAGACCTACCCAACTAGCAACGTTCAGGCCCTTTTCAATGAATGATGCATCTGTAGGTCGCTTTCCACTTAATACTTCAAGCACTAGGACCCCAAAGCTATAAACATCAGTCTTTTCAGTTGCTCTGCCTCTCTGCATATACTCTACAAAAAAGAGTGAAATGGGGTTAGGACACAGTGCTTGATTGTTCATGGGAATCAATAGATATTATTGTGTTCTTAAACTATAAAAAGGGCTGGTCAGCGGAAGCTATAAGCTAAAGAGATTAGCAAGTAGCTCCAACATTTTTATCTTTACACTAAACCTCTTAAGCATCGTTAATTGTTTTCAATTATTATGACTCGGCCATGAAATAAAGTGGAAGTTTTTAATTTGCAGCTCAAATGAAAGCAAAAGGAAACTGGAGCTCTTGAACCAAACCAAAAGATTTTAAGGGAAGGAATCAAATTCGTTATGATTTAATGCAAAAGGAAACCTCATGGTTCAGTTTGTAGCCTAATCTATGGGGAAACATAATTAATGCATGAAATATAAACATTAGGCTAATACAAATATTTCTAGTCTTATTAAGAATTACTATTTCCTCTGGTAAAAGAGACTGTCCAAACATAATTTATAAAAATAAAAAGCAATTTTGGTTACAGCAGCTGAAATTTTCAGCTATTTATTTTCAGCAAACAAGTAGTTTAAAAGTACTTCAAATATATGAGGAATTCATTTTAGTTTGCTTCAGATAAAAAAAAATATTGTTCGATAGTGAAGATTTAAAGGGGATAAAACTCAAGTTAGTTTTTGCTTTTCATTATGTATGGACTAGGATAAAATGCCAAGTTTTTCTTCGATGACACACAAAGATAATGCATCTGAACAATCACAAGGAAACTCCCAAATTAATATAACTAAAAATCAAGCAGTTTCACTGCTTTTAATTTGTGTTGAGTAGCAAATTAACAAAAGAAATGAAATGAAATGAAACAATAGACTAATGGCCACTACAAATGCATTATTCTCCGGTTCCCAAATAATCCAATATAAAAGACAACAACATTTATTTAGCAGGACTAAAATAACATACTATTTAGTTTTGGTAACCATATCTTGGGCATCAGAGATACTTACATTCCGCGCAACTCTGAGCAATTTCCTAATGCTGAAGGAATTGTTCCATAAAAATTGTTGTTGTATAGAGCTCTGCAACAAATCAACCAAATTAAAAAACATAAATAGTAGGAACTTTCCTTCAAATTTAGCTAATATGCAACAAATAATTAAAAACCAGATATCAGAAGAACACGCACAAAATCCACAAGTGCTGTAGCTTCCCAATGTCAGGCGAAATAGGACCACTCATTTTGTGATTCTTCAAACTCCTAGAAGATGAATGAATTAGAACATCAATTAAATGCAAAATGTTAAATTCAATGCAATAGAAAAGGGGCCTTTTTCCCGCATGCTTAAATAGATTTATGAAAGAATGCAAGATCGAGAAACCCTTAAAGATGATAGAAATCACAGTCTATCATTTCTTGTCATGGCATGCTGAAGATTATACATCTGTTGCATCATTTTTCTTGGCATCTGCATGAGAGCTTCAAATTCCATAGTCAAATTATTGTTTCAAATGTGTGTACTTGTTGATTGTTCATTTTTAAGTTTTGTTCACTTTGATCATGTCACACCCTTCTCGGAACAGTTCTTTCCGATACGAAACTTAGCCGAAAACGGTAAAAATTTTTTTCACTGAACAATTCAAAACACTTAAAATGCTTTTATATTAAATTCCAGAATTATTCAACGGTTTGTAAACAATTAAACATATACAAATAACTTCATGCCAAGAGTTTATATCAAACTCATTCATCAATAATCATAAATACAGTCAAACCACAGTTCATTCTTTTACCTTAATTAACTAAGTATATACATGCCAAAATATAACTCAGACTAATACAAAAAAAATATTCTCTTCCGATCTGGATCCACCGTGTACTATGCTCCCGCAACACTTCCAAACCTGCAAGCAGTAAACACTACGTGCTGAGTACTAGATATGCCTAGTGGTGACTACTAATCCAAGAATTTTCCAAAATAAAACATAATTTCGTAATTTATGCTACTAGTATTCTTATTTCATTTATCATTTTATTTTTTTCTTCAGTCAACACTAGTTTTATTATTAACTCATATTTTTGGGTAATCACTGTTCTTTGGTTTTCAAACTTTCAACTTTACTTTTACACTAACCTCTTAGGCGAATCGATATCAGAATTACTTTTACCTTTACGTTATTCCTTACTATGACTTTTACTTTTATCATTACTTTCGTCTTATCTTTTTAGCCGCAGCGATATAATTATCATTTCATTTAACAATGTTTATTGGTACTCATGTCTTTAATGGTACCAAATTAAACTATTTTTATTTTTTGATTTATTATTCAATTTGTATTCTAATTACACCTCTCGCTATTTATTCTTTTATTTTACTTTAACTTTTAACTAATAAATATATTACTATTTAAAGGCTTTTAAGTTTTATTGCAAAATGATACAGCTATTTTGGGACATTTTGCAGTCAAATTCTCTTTCTTTCTTTTATACATTTACTTATGTCCAAATATTTACTTTAAAACTGTTATTTTTTTCATTTAACTTTTCTTTTAGAAATACGTTATCTAAGCATTAAGTTTCACTTAATGTGATTATCATCACTTTTTAACTTAAATTGGAAATTAATATTATTTTTCAAATTTATCACTTTTCACAATAGTAATTGGTACAAGAAATACCAATTAATTAAATTTATCCTTTTCATGTAACAAAATACATTTTAAATCATTTTTCATTATAAAGCTTAACTCAATCTTTATTTTACATTTTATTCTTATAAAATCTTTCTTTTTTTTTCTTATTAATTACACTTTTCGAAAAATTTTTACAGATTTATTTCAACTTTACATTTACTTCGAAACGAATCATTCTTCATTATAACTTTTTATATTTAATTTATTTAAACAATACTGATTTATTCATTTCGATGCGCCCATAGTGCAATATAACAGGATTCTCAAAAAGGATACTCGAGACTGAATCCAAAGGTCCCACTAAACAGATAGAGAAATGATCTCGGAAGATCAAGTCTCACAGAGCAAAAATAGATACACTTTCACTTTCACTTTCAATGAAGCTATGGAGATCAAAGATCTCACCCATAGCAAAGTAAGTCACCATGACTTGCACAGCGGTACAGAGGTATCCATATGGCTAGCCAATTATATCCAAAATAAGAATAACAATACCTGCTTATCGCTAAGGGCAAAATAATCACTTATATTTGCAATAATTTTTAAACATTTAAAAATCTTTAATTTCTTTCTTTATTCCTTTGTATATTATATTCTGATCAAACACACTCTTTTAGTGTTTTTGACTATTCAATAACTTTTTGTCCTTTCATTCACTTTATCTTTTCAAATCACTTTTGTGAATTATTTTTCGATAATTCACTCAGACACTTGGGCTTTTCAGTCTTTTATACAAATTATGAATTATGGCATTATAATTCACAATTTTCTTTTATTCTTCTCTGTCCAAACTTTTTAATTATTCGATAAGCCGATTTTTATTTCGTCAGCAAATTATTTTATAGTCATTCACTCTTTTAATACTTTTTATTTGACTAATTTATTTTGGTAAATTAGTCACACATTTATTTTACAACTTTTTACGCAATTAGGAATTCTATTAATATAATTCATTATTTTATGTCTCGAAAATGCATAATTACAATTTTGCCATCATAAGCTCATTTTAGTTCTTTAAACTAATCAATTGGAACACTTTATATTTCTATACACTTAAATTGTCATTTATAAATAAAATTACATTTTTAGTCCATATTGACAATAAAATTCATTTTCTCAACAATTTAACTATTATCTGACTATTTTATATTTAAGCAATTTTTACTTGATTTACTTGTTTTTTATACTTTTGGAAAAAATTATCATTTTGCCCCTAAACTTTTTTTTTTCTTTCTTTTCATTGCCTTTTCACTCATTTATCAATTTATTTCCATTACTTTCACTCATTTTATGAATTATTTACCAATAATTCATTATTCTTATTATTTTCATGACTTAATATTAATTTCAAAAAATTCATCGGTTGACTTTTTACTTCTTTTTATTGACATTAATTTAATTTCATATTAATTCATTACTTTAGTCATTTTTATACAATTATGCATTAATATTTCAATTATTCTCATTATACATATTAATATTAAATTCTAAATAAAATCACAATAATTTCAATAAATGCCAATAAAATTTATTTAAGTATTATTTATTAGTTATTTTCATTTTTCATTAAAATAGTCATTTAATTCACTATAAATCACAATTTTCATTATATACATACACTATACATAACTTTAAAAATTTCCAAATAATTTCCAAAAATTCTCTAAAAATTCATAGACATTTATTATCATGTCTACTATTATTTTAAACTAACATAAATTAATTATTTGCATTTTTCTCATTATTTTCTCTACCTACCATTTTCGGCCACCAACATTTTTCATCTTAAAAATTTTCTTTCTTTCATTAAAGCCTTCATTTCATCTTCTTTCATGCTTAATTTCATTTATCCTAACATAATTTCATTAATTAATAACTTAAAAATTTTCAACCTAATTACATCAAAGGAAATAAATTCACAAAAAAAAAGAAATCAAGAAATTTTGTAGTCACTTACCTTTTTCTCATGCCTTAGCTTCCTTAAGCTTCCTTTTTCATGCCTTAAACCAAAGAAATCTCTCCATCACCAAAAAAAAAACAATGGGGGCCGAATTCTACATCAAAGGAAACACCATAATTTCAACCTTTTTAGCTCAATTTAACCACAAAAATGGATTCTAGGCACCTAAAACTTCTTATAGGTATCCTTAAATAAATTTAAAACCTTGAAAATCCCTTACCTCCATTTGACCCCTAAAGCTTTTTCTTTTGAATTTCCTTACTTTAATCCTTCAAATCAAGGGTTTGAGGCTAGAATAAATATTTAGAGGGATAGGATTAGGGATAGGATGCTTTAATTTCCAAGAAAAATGAGTGAGATTGAAGAAATTTTGAGAGAGAAGAGAGAGAGAGGAGTTCGGCCAAAGGGAGAGCTGAAGAAGACAGTAGAATTTGCTGGAAATCTTCAGATATTTCTACCTTTTATACTTCTCCTAAAGGGCCAAAATTGGAGTTAAATGAGTGGGCTTTGCCTACTTAAACATTAAGGCCCATTTTAGGCCATTTAAGGTCCAATCCAATTTCTCTCTCTTTCTTACTTCAAATCACTTCAAAAATGATTCCATTATTCTTAAAACATCGAAAATAGCTAGCACGTAATTTTTTGGCTCAATTGGAGTTCGTTATCGATCCGATTCGATAACTACCGATGTTATCGAAAAATTCAATTCTCATTATCAAAATATTTTACATTAAAATTCATGTAGGCACGTAAAATCTGGCAATATTCGAAATTCGTTTACTATTTTTAATTATTTATACAAAATCAAGTCTCCTTCCCTACTAGGAAAATCGACTCGCTACATTTTTCGTATTTTTGACTTTTGGAGGTCCATTTGACATCAATTTCACTTCAAATTTCAACCCCGAATTCACTATGACCATGAATTTCCAACGGTCCAATAAAATATTTTTGACTTTTGGGTGTCATTTCGAGCCCGAAAAACACCATTTACTGTCGGAAAGTACTATTTACGGCTGACCCGGTATTGAGGCCATTACATATTATAATTTCCTATATCATTTAATGTAATTACACCCTTTTAGTCAAAATTACATAACTATAACCTATATTAATCTATATTTTAGGAAAGAGAAGATTTAAATTAACATGAAAATTATTAATCATATAATTGCTTATCATTCACTGCCAAAACTACTAAAGTTGTTATTGTATCAATAAATAATAGTATGTTAATGTGGATAAATGGTAAAATTTTACATCTAAAGATATGCAAATGATAATATTTTGCAAGTAGATGTATGTAATTGGATGCTCAAAAAATATAACTACACAACTGACCCTCAAGAAATTATTGTTTTTGTTCACTCTAACCATCAAAAAATATAACTACACAACTGACCCTCAAGAAATTATTATTTTTGTTCAGCAACTTCTTTCCTCTCATTCCCAGACTTGAACTCTGCTAAATACCGATAATAATCCCCCTTTCTGCACCAATCAAAATAAAGCAAAACCACCAAAAGCTCATATTACAACAAAACCAAATGAAAATCAATCAAAAATCGCCAGAACATCAGCCAAAATTAGCACCAACATCTTAAAATCAAACATGGTAGATTCAGCAGCAACAGTAGAAGTACCGTTGAATTTTAATAGTAAAATGATGATTACAAAATTCTCATCGATATAAAATAATTTTTTATTTTTTTCTTTTATCTATTTAAATTTTATATAATAGATTCCAACGTAAATGGAAAGAAAAAAATAAAAGTAAACAGTGATTGAAGAACATTTTAGATATGAAGTAAGATTTAGATTGAAAGATATTAGTATCGGATAATTTTAAGAATTACAGGCCTTTTTCTACAAAGGAAAAAGAAAATAAAAAAAGTTTCATTTACCTAGGTCTGCTTCACTAACTATTAGAGCTCTCTCTACAATCCTATTCTTCTTTTTCTAGAACTGTGAGCTTAAGAGGATTGCAATAGAGAAGTAAGATGAAGGAAGAGATGTTCATTGCAAGGAATAGTTAAGGCACCCATTGGATGATTGGACCCAAACTCTTGTTCTACAAAGTTAAGTAATTCTAAGAATAGAGGATGATTTACATATGAAATCAGAACGACAAACCGTTTCTTCTTCTGGTATTCACCGACGTAAACTTGGTCAGGCTGCTGCCTTTTCAAGATTTGCTTCCCACCACAAATCTTGGAATGGATTCCCATTTGTATTATTGCAATTTGATGAGCGAAACTGACTGTGGGGGTGGGGGAAGAGTGGGCGGAGGAGGTGCGAAGAAGGAAAGAGGCATATGTGTATGCTTAGAGTTTTTCTATTTTATATTTCTAACAAACATGAAAAATACTTAAATACCCCTCATTTACCAACAGAATATAAGTTCCGTTGTTATTTTAGCAACCGAAAATAAATTTGGTTGCTATTTTTTATTTTTAATGAAAAATAACAACTGAATTATATTTCGGTTGCTATTTAGCAACGAAAATATATTTCGGTTCCTATTTTAGCAATTGAAAATAAATTCAATGAAAAATAGCATCTGAATTTATTTTCGGTTGCTATTTAGCAACGAAAATATATTTCTAGCAACCGAAAATAAATTATGTTGCTATTTTAGCAACCGAAAATAAATTTGGTTGCTATTTTTCATTGAAAATGAAAATTAGCAACAGAAATCTATTTCGGTTGCTATTTAGCAATGGAAATATATTTCGGTTGCTATTTAGCAACGAAAATATATTTCGGTTGCTATTTTAGCAACCGAAAATAAATTTCGTTGCTATTTTAGCAATCGAAAATAAAATCGGTGGCTATTTTTCATTGAAAATGAAAATTAGCAACGAAATTCTATTTCGATTGCTATTTAGCAACGGAAATATATTTCGGTTGCTATTTAGCAACGGAAATATGTTTCGGTTGCTATTTTAGCAACCAAAAATAAATTATGTTGCTAAAATAGCAACCGAATTATCTTCCGTTGCTAAAATAGTAACGAAAATTAAATTTCGTTGCTAAATTAGCAACAAAAATCATATTTCGTTCCAAATTTTTTTCGCCATCTGTTGGCGTCTTAATTAGCAACGGAATAGTGATTTCGTTGCTAAATTTTGACGCCAAGAATTCCCTCCACTTTTAGCTAAGGAAGATAACTAAATATTTTTCCGTTGCTAAATCTACAAAATTTAACCAATTTTAGCAACAAAAATTATTTTCCATTGCTAAATAGCAACAGAATTGGTTTTTCATTGCTAATTTAGCAACGAAATCATTTCCGTTGCTATTTCCAGATTTTATTATAGTGATAGTTCAGAGTCTTTAAAACAAATAACTACCCACAACTAAAATAGATTCCAAGAAGATATTATTGTCATATTCGAATGAAAGCATCTAAATATGATGGCTAAGATGGAACCAAGGTCTGGCATCCACTTACCATAAGTCTTGGAATCTACTAATCAGCTATTGACAAATGTTCATTTTCTGTGAGTACTTCAACTATTACTTGCACATATCTTTTCCCTGTCAAATGACAACCTGGAAGTTTCATACTATATTTTTAATGATTATAATAACCTTTAAGCAATCTTCTTTAAAATTAAAAAACTAATGAAGCAACAAAAGAAAAAAGTTAGAAATTTCCTAAGATAATAACTAATCTGTCAATCCTACAGATCTGTCCCCTTCCTCCCATTATTGTTTCTGTTACTTTCTTACAATTTCTTGCATCTAGAGTTTGTCAAGTTTTCCACTCATTCAATGTTATCTTCCACTTTCTCTAATCTCACTTGTTGAGGGAAATGGCTTTCAACTCTACCGAAATTGGCTCCAAGAGTTACCATTCCTTTGTATGAACTCGAATTCCAATCTGGTTTGATATAAATTGATTATTCAACATACATGAAGTTTCAAGATGAAAGGATACTTAATATTTACTTGATGAATTCTTGCTATAAGGCTTATGGGCAACAGATTAACTTTAGTACTTAGCAACCAAGGTCAATAACTATTAAGTGTTTGTTCATCATTTGCATTACTCTTATAAGAAAAGAATAAGTAAAAAGAAGGAAAAGGCAGGGTT
Source organism: Excoecaria agallocha (assembly GCA_037975025.1). Taxonomy (NCBI): domain Eukaryota; kingdom Viridiplantae; phylum Streptophyta; class Magnoliopsida; order Malpighiales; family Euphorbiaceae; genus Excoecaria; species Excoecaria agallocha. The sequence goes on from JBBPFJ010000236.1 coordinate 183,143, forward strand.
GCTGATGAGCAAAACAGAAATTAAATGCTAGAACATAGTGATACAAAAGCAAGGAGATGTTCTTAGACACCTAGAAATTCTTAAAAGCCACCTTGGTGTGAATAGAATTAGTGGCATCCATGTAGATTTGAGATTTAAATAATAAGTAATTAATATGAAACCTTATTAACAATAAAATTATCTTAAAACCCAGATCAAACAAAACCTAAGTTCTGAATCAGAAAAATTCTTTCGGGTCCAGAATCATCAAATGTAGCTCATGTCACAACAAAAAAACAGAAGTAATAAAAATTATACGCAACATCCATGTTGAAAATATAAACTCACAATAAATGTTTTATTATAATTGAGGAGTCTATTCGTATTTTGTGTGGGTTATTAAAATAGGTATTCATGTATTTAATCTCTTGAGATGTCTATCAGTTGAGAAGTTTAGGAGTTGCTTTGTGTGTTTATATATGTGTTATTTTGGATTAATGAAAAGATAAAGAGGTTCCTTTGTCATTCATCAGACTCTATTTTTCTCTTTATTTCCAACAAAATGGTATCATAGCCTATGTTTTGGTCCAACAAGGATGAATGGAGGCATGTTTCCCTTTTAATTCCCAAAACTCACCAAAGAGAGTTATGATAATTGGTGTATTCGAATGAAAGCCTTACTTGGATCACAAGATAAATGGGATGTGGTTGAGAGAGGACTTAAACAACCTGAAAATGAAGAGCTTTTGATGCAAGCCTAGAGAGATGCTTTGCATAAATCTTGGAAGAAAGATCAATAAGCTTTGACACTCATCAATATGTGTTTGGATGAAGGCATGTTTGAAAATATTTCAAGTGCTTCAAGTGCCAAAGAAGCATGGGAAATTCTGTAGAATTCTTTCAAAGGCAGTGATAAGGTGCTCAAAGTACGTCATCAAATCTTGAGAGCTGAGTTTGAGTCTCTCAAGATGAAAAGCACATAATCAATTTCTGCATATTTTTCTAAAGTTCAGTCAGTTGTTAATCAACTCAGAAGATATGGAGAAACTCTACCAGATTCTCGTGCTATCTTGAAAAGATCTTGCGATCTTTGGATCCAAAATTTGAGTATGTTGTTATACTATATTCACATAATATTATATTTAATTTTAGATAAATTCTTTCAAAATAATGTGAAAAAAATTGCATTAATTAGTTATAGTTAAATCTAGACCTCGCAAAATTAATCCAAACCCAAAACTTCACCCAAATCCGTAAAATAAAAAATTATCCGAACCCAATTCAATTCAAATAAATATTTACTGGATCAATCCAAAACTGACCTATTTTATTTTTTAATCCAATCTAATACCCATTAGATCAGACTAAAATTGATCTATTTTATTTTTCAACCGATTGAGTTTGCACTTAAGGGCACTGAGAATCAAATCATTCTTCAACAGAAAGTATAAGAATTAGATTATCACCTTGTGTTGTGGAAAAATTGTCTACTTGCGGCCCTAATTTTATTGGTGCAGAAAAACGAGTATACATAAATATTTTTTTTTAAAAGAAGTGTCAAATTATTTAAATCAATTAATATTGATATAAATGTTTTTTTTTTAAAAAAAAAAAGCAGACTTCAATTTGTAAGAAAAGGAAATCGATAGCATTTTTTTTCCGGAAGACATGAAATTAATTAAAGAGATAAAAGAAGTTACAATGAATAAAGCTATAATTAGTCGTAGGAATGCAAAGCCATATCTGAGAGGGTGATGAGCAAAAATATGCATAGTTTTGTTGGCTACGCAACGAATAAAAGAAATAAAAACATTACAAGAAGATAACAAAAAGAAAATGTCTAATAAAAACAATATATATGGCTCTTTGGTTCGGCGACACTGCTCACATGCTATCAATATTGGCTGCAGAACCAACCAGTGAAAGATTGCCACCTACTGTGCTCACCCATGCTAATATCAGCCATGCCTTCTTCACATATTCCGGAGATATAAAACCCGCTGACATTGCCATGCGTCCTCCAAGCAACAGAACTATCTATATTATATTTTTAATTGAATATTATTATTATTTACTCAATTAATTAATTAATAAAAAATTTTATAATAATTAATATTAAATTTATGTGTCGATTCAAATTCGTCTAACCTATTTAGATATTGATCCATTTATGATTTATATTTTTTTGATATATTTATGATCCAATCCATTAATAACCCAATTCAAACCCATCCAATCCTCCTATTTGCCACTTCTAATTAAATCGTACAAAAATGGAAATGAAAAATTATGGAATTGAAAAGGAAGATAAAAATGGAAATGTTGATGAAATTGGAAAATGAAGGAGAGAATGTGTAAATTGAGAATGAAAATTAGAGATAGCAAATGAGTGTGTTAGACGGATTTGGATTGAGTCATAAATAAACTAAAAAATATAAATCATAAATAGGCAAATATCCAAATGGATTGAACGAATTTGAACCGATATATAGGTTTAATGCATGTTAATTTATTTATAACCTTTATTTTTTAATAAAAATAATTTTTAATGGATGTATAAAATTTTCATTAATAATTTAATTTTATTTCAAAAATATAACTATGTACAAATATTGAATATACAAATAATAAAAATTAGTTTAACAAAATAACAATAATATGCTAATTTATTTTTCATTTTCAACTGATGATAAGTTTACTCTTTGATTTAATTTTGAAAATCTAATATATTTTCTCATGCTATCTTGATACTCACTTTTAAATTCAAATAACCAATTATGAATGGTAATTATTGTGTCACTTGTCAATTTCTCATTGATTCATTTATCCTTATTTTATTTTTCCATCAAAATTATTTCAAAATTTTTCAAATATTATAATTAAGATGTTTTTAAAATTTCGAGTCAATCAAAAATCATTTCAATAGATTTCAGAGCGTCGAAATATTTTCAATCAGTCCAAAAATCCTAAAATTTAAAAATGTGCAATTTTTTTAACTTCAAGAAATTAATATTTATTATTTTAAGATGTTCTATGCGATCAAAATAATGTTTAGAAGTTTGTGAAATATTTTCAAGCCAGTTAAAGTTAATTTGACCATTTTTCGATCTTGTGACTTATTTTTATTTTTAACTTTTGGAGAATTATTTGACCTCAATTTCAACTCAAATTATACCATTGAACTCGTCACAAATTTTATTTTCTAATGATGACATAAAATTTTCTGGGCCTTGGTGGGCTTGGAGTTGTACTATTTACTTTCGATATTATTATTTACTATCGAAAAATACTATTCATGTCTATAGTGATTTTAGAATGTTATAGATAGCGATGATGGAATAGACAGATGATTTTGAGAGAGAGAGAAGAGAATTAGATTCAGTGAAAGGAGGAGGTTCATTAGATACCTGGTACAGACCCAATGAGTTAGAAAATAAGATAGATAAATTTTGAGTTGATCCAATGAATATTTTTGTTTGTTGAATTGGGTTTGATTTTTTTTTTGTATGAATTTAGATAAAATTTTGAATTTGATCGAATTTTGTCAGGCATAGTAAAAATAAAATAAATGATTTTAAAGGGAAAAATATTTAAAAAAAAGAACACCAGAATAAGAATTTATGGGTCTACTTATTCACAGTAAAACTTGTGAGCCTGCTGGCCACGCACAAATTTTTTTAAAAAGAAATATTCTCTTACATTTTTCCGCGATATTTATACCGATTTTTAATCGTCAAAAATTAGCATATGTAATATTGGTTTCTGTACAAAAATGAATTGCCCTTACTGGCCTTATTTGGTCATAAACCGGTAATTTCATTATCAATTTTTGACACATTTTTTTCAATAATTTTTCAGTAATATCACTTTTCTACATTTTTACAAAAATTACACAATTTTCTTTTTTTTTTTTTTTTTGAAAAAAAAAAACAGATAAGAAGCCCTGCGACTAGGCCTTTTTCTATCTTGCACAAATCAAGTAGGCTAACCTGCACTTTGGCAATGGGGTAATTGATTCTTGAATGGCAAGTCGAACTAAAATGCCCAATAATGTTTATTTATTTATTTTAACAATTTGGCCTCTCTTCAATGGAAATGTTCAATTAGTAAGTCAAAAACATTCGTAGCTAATTTTTGTGGCCAAAAGCTTGAACTTTTTAAGAATATATTTCTTCAAAAATAATTTAAAACTATTATTACTATTTTTATTCTTGTTGTTGTTGTTGTTAAAATATACTTTAAAATTTGAATTGTTTTATCCCAATATGCCAGAATGGTAAGAGAATAAAAAAAATAGAAAATCATAATAAATCTTTAATTTGATTTGATGGTGTAAAAATTTAGATAAAAATGAAGCATCAGGTAACTATTAAATACCGCATTTGAAGACGTGTAATCCCTATTCAAAGTAATCATGATTTAAAAAAGAGTTTAGAAATTCTCATAATTATGGTTCAAAGTCTAACGTGAAAATTTTAAAAAAAATAAAGTCAATTTACTCCTGCAGGTTATAATTTTCTCCAGAAAAATATGCACCACACACTTAAATAGGATAAGTATTTCAAGAGATCCGCCACACGGTAACTTTCAAGGACCCCATGATCAACCAGTTTCTCCTCTCTCTCGACTTCTAAGTTCTAATAATTGATGTATGGTTCGTGTTTTATTCGTTGTAATTCCATCTATAATTTCTTGCTGAACTTAGTTTGATATTGATTTTTTTTTTTCATTTATAAACTTCAATTAAAAATAAAAATAATATACCCAAATTACATTTTTGAACAATAGAAAGTAAATTCATTCGTGGGTATTTGTAGAATGCTTGTAGAAAGCGATGGCCTTGATATTGAAACATGTCGGATTAAGATAAGACGACCAATTCTCCTAACCAACTCTCCTTACTTTTCCCAAAGGGAAGACTAGGCATGCACAAGTGAAGACTTTATTATAATATAACCACAAATTCAGCAACTACTTGACTTACTGTTGCGGGACTTTGAAAACCATTACCACAAATAATTAAGTGGCTTTAGATTTTATTGCAACGCCCAAATTCAAAAGATAACAAGCAAATTATCAAACTTAATTTCATAACGACATATATTAATAACTTGTAGTTCAAAGTGTTGAGATTACCACAACATATATTAAGGAAAATGCATGGCAGGAACAAGTACGAGCGGCGTCTTTCTACTAATAACCAGGTTATGGACCTCATCCATGTCCAGATCTTGTGGAGTTTGAGCATTGGGTAATTTCCAATCAAACCAATACAAAAGATTTGCGAACACAAGTTCCATTTCCGTAACAGCAAATGCCAAGCCAGGGTAAATTCTTCTTCCGCTACCAAATGGAATGAATTGGACATGTCCACCTTTAAAATCCACTGACGTCTCTGCAAATCTTTCAGGGATAAATTCATCAGCTCTGTCCCATACTTGCGGGTCTCTTTGGATTGCCCATACATTGATTAAAACTCTGGTACTTGCAGGAATATCGTAGCCTTTCACTTTCACATTTTGTGTTGTTTCTCTCACGATCAATGCAGGAGGATGTAGCCTTAAGCTTTCTTTCAGAATCCATTTCAGGTAAACCATGTGATTCACATCGCTTTCACTCACCTTTGATTTCTCACCCACCACTCTTCTTACCTCTTCTTGTGCTTTCTTCAATACTGTTGGATTCTTGATCAGCTCTGACATTGTCCACTCCATTGCTGTTGCTCCTGTATCAGTTCCTCCAATAAACATGTCCTGAAATCCTCGGAAAGTAGATGCAAAAACAATCACTATCTACGCCAATAGCAAAAATTGAAAAAAGAAAAAAAGAAAAGAAAGGTATACCATTATAATGGATTTCATGTTTTCCCGAGTGAGATCGATGTCAAAACGGCCTTCCTTCTGAAGATGGAGAAGAATATTGACAACATCTTTCTTGTCATTGCTATTCAAAACCTGATGTTCGTCGATCACTTCATCAAGAAAATCATGTAGTGATTTTGAAGCATCTTTCAACTTTCTTACCAAACCAGATATATAATCTAACCATCCAAAACAAGGAAACATATCTTTAAAACAAAATTCTCCCAAAAGTTCAATTGCGCTACCTGACAATTCCCCAAAACTCTTATCCCCAGAAGCTTTATCAAACACCCTACCAAGAGCTGATCTTGAAATTACATCAGATGAGACTGTAACAAACATCTCAGTAAGATTGACTTCAGCACCATTGATACATGAAATTCGTATTTTTTTCCACCAAATTTTCAACTATTTCACTCTTGACAGAAAGCAATTCTTGCACCCTTTTCTGGCTTAGAAGTTCCATTACAGAAATCTTCTTCTCTTGTCTCCAATATTCACCATAGCGGCTAAACGCTATGTTGTTGCTTCCAAAGAAGATAGCATCTGTGGCCCTAGTTTGAGGTCTGTCAGAAAAAAACATCATGAGTTTTCATGATCTCCTGAGCTACTTCTGTAGATGAAACTAGAAGAGTTGGAACCTGTCCAAAATGAAGCATCAGTAAAGGACCATATTTGTTGCAGAGAGATTGAAGAGACCTCACTGACAGTCCTCCAAGTTGATGAAGGTTCCCAATTATTGGGAGCTTTGTTGGTGATGGAGGTAAATTTATTTTCTCATTATTGGTGATGAGCCTAGTTACCAAATAAAAAAAGGAAAGGAAGAGAAAAACAGAAAACAGAATTGAGTATAATATGTTTGCTTTTTGCAGCTCCATCCATCATTGCTGCAACAAAATCACTGAATCCATTACTTGATTCCCCTCTCTTTTTATGTATTTCAGGTTATATTCCTGCAGTTGATGTCTTGTTCCTATTTATAGTGGTTTAGAGTTTATTTTTTATTTAAAAAAAAAAGAGATAAATAAACCAACAAATAAAATTCCAAACTTTTCGCACTTCCTAATAATTTATGATAATTGAAATTTTAGTCATTAGTCATGAGTATCGGCTTAAAAGTTATTGATTAAAAAGTCATTGCTTAGGAATATTTTTATAGTCAATATGAGTGCACTGATGAATTTTATTTTTCAGGAATTATTTTGGGAAAATGATGTATACCAATCTTCTGAATTTCAAAACGGTGACAAATTGTTGCTTTTGTGACCATGAACGAGGAAAAGAAGGAACAGAATAGGTTATATGAGTTTATTTTAATTAGGCACATCTGAATGAACAATTTTCCCATCTTTTAAGTCAGTTTTGCGAGTCAATTTCATGTGTGATCACTGAATTTATGTCTAATCGCCTAAAAATAATTGACTTATTTTTCGTAACTTAAATATTACTGAACTTATTACATTTTTAAAAAAAAAGTCATCTTAATTGATTTTCGACGATAATTTTTGCCGGAATGCTAATATAGCATGCTACGCCATATGCCTAAACACATGTGATATGACACGTTAGCAGCCACATTGTCGAAAAAGGTCATATCACACGACATGTTAGCACATCATATAATATTTTTGAATACATGTGGCCTCTTTTAATGACGTGGTTACTGACATGTCGTGTCACATGTATCCAAACATATGACGTGACGTGCCACATCAATATTCCGGCAAGAGTAATCGTCGAAAATCGGTCAAAATAATTTTTTTGAAAAAATATTATAAATTCAGTTAAATTAAAATCATAAAAAATAAGTCAATTATTTTTGGATGATTAGATATAAGTCTAATAACCAAAAATGAAAATGATCCCAGTTTTGCCCAATTTGTGACTAAAATCAGCAACCTTATGATTCTTCAACGGCCTTTTTAATTTCAGACCAAAGCATAAAAATAAAAATTGCCCTTTTTTTGGCTTCAAAAAGTTGTCTTGTTTGGATTTAACGTTATGCTACCCAACTCATGTGAGATCGTATCGTTCTACTCAAAAAAAAAAAAAAAAATATCGCATCGTTTCCATAATGCTCGAGTTGGATTGGGTTTTGATTAATCCGAATCCCAAATTTAAGAAAACATTTCAATTGACTTGAATTAAATATAGAGTCTCACTTGAATAATCCGGAATTATTTTATGTTGGATTTATCGGACTATGAAAAATTTTAAATTATATTTTATGATTTTTTTTATAAATATTAAATTAATAAATCACATTACATTTTAAAATTTAAATTAATTAAAAAATAACTTCAAATTTACATATCAAACATCAAAATTAATTAATAAAAACTACAATCTCTTTAGTTCCATCCGAAATGAACACAAATTAATGTAGTAATTTATTTTTTAAAAATATTTAATTGAAATAATCACAAACAATATGATAATTAAATTAATATGACTATTTCTTTTTAACATTTTAATTAAATAATCATAAATCAATGAACAACTAACAAAATTAAGTGAGCACTTATAGAGTGATATAAAAAAATTATATTCTCTTTACCAAAACAAAAAATTCTAAAAAAAAAAAAACTCAGACTAACCCGAAATTCAAAATTTACTTATGTTTTTAATCCAATTCCATCTGGATAATTCAAATAGCCAGAGTGGAATTACATTTGTAGATTGAATTTTTGAAATTGGTTTGTATTGTCCCGCATGCATCTACATATATCTAAGAAAGCTAAGTTTTTTTTATAATATAATCTAGTCATCTATCTAGTTAAGTGCCTGTCCGATCCCTAATTAATTAATTAATTAGTGTAGGTCCTGTTGATTAGCCAGAAGAAATTTTGAAGTCATATTTTATTATTTATACTATAATATTAAACTATGAAGTGGATGAAAATATTTTTAAATTAAAATAACCATTTATTATTAAGACAGAATATTAATAAGTGATTTAAAGTAATACGAACGCCAAGAACAAGGAGAAAACTAAGCTAGTTAGCTAGACTAGGAAATTTAATGTTATTGGCAAAATTCATTTTTAGGAAAAAAAATTACATTAATTTTTTTTTCTTACTTTTAATTGTGGCCACATTAACTCTCTGATTAACATCAAAAATGGAAATACAATACACATGCAACATAAAATTATATGAATTTAAATTTGACTTTGCAACAAACTTCTATTAGCCATGCACCAATTTAGGACTTGAATGAAAAATATAGTGATATTATGGATGAAAAATTATTTTTGGATATTTTGAGGGATCAACTAAATTCACCATTTAGAATTTTATGAATATTTATTTATTTATTTAATGTGAGATTTTTATTATTTTCTCTAATATATGTCGAATATCTTTTTGATTTGATGCAATTTTACCTGCACATGTTTTTCACTCTTATTAGTATTATCAATTAATGATCTGATTAATATGGCAAAAAAAAAAAGAAGAATCAATAAGGAAAAAAATTTAATCGGAGAACTTAATAAAAAAAATGTAAAAATTTAGGGATACAGTGTTAGCTTTTAGTATTACTGTGTGGCTAGCTAATTAAATTCTTCTAATTTCCTGAAAGTTACCACTTACCACCATGGAAAATGAGGAAATTTCATGCAGAAATAAGACTCGGAATTGGAATAAGTTGACTAGTAAAGGGGTTAGGCAGTGTGGACCGCTGGAACTTATTATTATTGTTATTATGGGGACTAATTTTGCACATTATATATTGAATTTACATTTTTTTGTCAATAAAAATTTTAAAAACAAACATGATAAGGATATATAAATTTTACAATTAATATAAAATATAAATAAAAGTTAAATATGTTATATTTTCGTATATAGTTTTTTTTTTTACGATTTTTTAATTAATTTAGAAGGAAAATATGAATCACGTCCCAAAATCAAATCCATCACTTTTGTCAGCGGGCATCTTTGACTTTGAAAATTGTGGTTTTGACGAAGTCCAGAGTGGAATTTTCAACCGTGCTTCACATATTTTCCATAAGTTCTGTTCATATGCATGCAAAAAATCTGGACTAAAAATATTGGTATCATAGTAGTCAACAAAGCATAAGAAGAAATACTTTCCAAATTAAAAATAAGATAATTTGAATTTACTATAATCACTTTCCATTTCAAGAATTCAGAAGGCTAAATTAGCAAAACAAATACTTAACACTTTTATTTTATACAATCCAGTCCGCGCATTTTAATTTAGTATTAAAATTTCTATTACATCACATTCAAAAAAATCTACAACATCCAGATTTTAGGATATATAATCCACAACCACTGGATTTCATTATATGTTAATTAACTGAAACATAAATTTTGATAATAGAAAGCTAAAAACTTAAAACCAAAAGCTCCGATCCACTCACATCAATACATGCAAATGATGCACGGATTGTATCAAATGTTAATTCTTCCATTTCATTTTAAAAGATACTTCATTTGTTTTTTTTATGTCACTTTTATTAATTTTACTAAAATTAATTAATGAATAATAATTAGAGTTAAATTTAGTATTAAATTATTTGATTAAAATTAAATTATTAAATTTAATTGATTCTAATTTTATTAAGAAAGAAAATTGAATTGAAAAAGAGAATTAAATTGCATTAAAAGTTTAAAAGTGATAGATAAATAAAATTTAAATTTTGTTCAAAAATGACACATAAAAAAAGGAGGGAGTATATTTCTATTTTTTCAGAAATTTAAAAAATAATTAAAATACCTTAATTTCATAAAAAAATTATAAATTTTTTATATTTTTAAGAATTTCATTTAATTTTAATTAAAAATAGAGAGTGATAAGAAAAAAAATACTTGATAAAATGTATAATAAATATGAACATATATATAAACCTATTATTCGAATTTCAAAAAAATTATTTAAAGTGAGACAAAATAAAATAGAAAAATTAACCTTTTAAAATGGAAAGCAGAGAGTAATTAATAATAGAAATGTACCTCCTACGTCCCATTTTAAAATTAATTTTTTATTTTTTACGAAAATTAAGAAAATAAATAAAATATTTCAATTTCATAAAAAACACTATAGTTATTAATAAAAATATCCTTTTATATTTTCAAAAATTTCATTTAATTTTAATTTTAGTTACAAGTACAAAGCAATAAAAAAAGAATTATTTAATAAAGTGTATAATAAATAAAAATATATATGTAATTTTATTTTTTAAATTTCGAAAAAGACATTTAAAGTGAGATAAAATAAAATAAAAAAAATAATATTTTAAAATGAAATGTAGGGAATAACAACTTAAAACCAAAATTTCCGATCCACTCACATCAATACATGCGAATAATGCACGGATTGTATCAATTTTGACCCGATTAATTATACATCAATCCGTCTTCCCAAAATAAACAAATTCAATTTTTTTAATGTGGTTGTATAAAATATGCACCACACACTAAGTTCGGATAGGAAGACATTTCCAATAGCTCATAGCTTTCAAGGACCCCATCATCAACCAGTTCCCCTCTCTCTCTCTCTCTCTCTCTCTCTCTCTCTCTCTCTCTCTCTGCAAGACGGGAAAAAGCAAATCTTCTAACTCCTTTTCCACAGCCCTCTGATAATTGATCATGCATACTTAATTAGTGTCGATTTTCTTGTCATAATTGATGTATAGTTAGCGTAGATTTTAATTTGTTGCCGGAACTTAGTTTGATATTAATTTGTTTTAGAACTTGGAATTAAAAATAAAAATAATCAGCCCAAGTTGCACGTTTAAAGAAGACTTGATGACATTGACAATGAGCTAATAGTTGAACCAATGTAGTATTTTTCACATTAATTTCACCTACCTACCCCAATTAAATTTTCTATTTTTAACCGGAAAATTATAAAATAAAATTTATTAATAAAAAAAATACTTGAACTTATATAAATATTTCAAAAAAATCATTTTAATCATATTTTAGCAGGAATTTTACCGAAAATTGTCGTTGACTACAACATCACGATTAATAAAGAGATAATATGCACATTTGTAAAAATTTTATATTTTGATTTTGTTTTTAAAATATTATTATACATGTTATTTTCTTATTGGTTGTGATGTGATGAATGAAATAAATGATAGATTGACGTGGTCTGTGTATTATACATTTAAATGAAATAGGTGATGTTTATTAGTTATAAATCTAATAATTTGCTTTATGAAGTAGATCCATTGTTTTGCGATTAAACAACCAAGGTTTCCTCCACAAGTTAGTTTTTTTTTTTTTTTTCCAACATGGGAAGATTTCAAAAACAATAAAACAGTACATAAGAGCAACTGAGTTCAACCAGCAAATTTGAGAACCAGATTAAGGAGACCAGAAAGATGGTAGAAGCTGAAGAGGACTCTTTTTGGAAATAGTTAATCCAAACTGTTCAGTCATGTCCAAACCCTGAGCATCAGGCAACTTCCAGTCGAACCAATACAAGAGATTGGCAATCACAAATTCAGCGGAGGCTAACCCAAATGAGATTCCAGGGAAACTTCTTCTCCCTCCACCAAATGGGATAAATTAAAACTCTCCACCTCTGAAATCAATTGGGTTGTTCTCAAATCTTTCCGGCTAAAATTGTTCAGGGTTTTCCCATAATTTAGGGTCTGGGTGGATAGCTAAGGTGTTCACAAGTACTCTTATTTTTGAAGGAATGTAATAGCCTCCCAATTGAAGTTGTACATTTGCAAAAGTTTGCCTAGGAAGAAGGAAAGGAACTACAGGATGCAATCTCAGAGTCTCTTTTATGATGCATTTCAGGTAGTTCATGTTCTGAATATCAGCTGCTTCCACTTTTTATTTATCAGCCACAACTCTTCTTATCTCTTCTTGGGCTTTCTTCATCACTTTTTCATCTCTAATAAGCTCTGACATCAGCCATTCCATTGTTGTTGAAGTTGTCTCGGTTCCTCCCGCAAACATGTCCTAACATTTTCAGTGCAGTTCTAATATAGAAGAAAAAACAAAGGGTTTTTTTTTTTTTTACTGAAAAAGTTTGCACGTAAATGTATCTTTTGCATAAAATTTAAAAGTTGAGTAGCTCAACAGACCGAAATTAAATTCTAAACCTGAAATACGGATTTTCCCTTTAATTGTACATTTTAATGTTTTATTTCATGCCTTTTTGCTTAAATTTTTATTTTTTTTCTATAATTAAGGTAAGGGCTCAATAAAAATAAAAATAAAAAATTCAGAGGCTTGAACAAAAAAATTTGTTCCAATAATACTGTAATAACCCTACCAAGTCATATGGTAAATAACAAGAAAAAGAAAAGGAAATGATATAAAATAAGCTTACGAAAAGAATAGCTCTCAAGTGGTCATGGTTGAGCTGAATATCTTGCATACCATTTTTTTGAAGCTCATAAAGGATATGCACTAAATCTTTGTTATCAAACTCTCCCTCATCACATGTACTCAAATTCCTGTGCTCTTCAATTACCTGATCAATAAATGCATCTAATTCTCCGGTCTTTGATTTCAATCGTCCAATTAAACCCGTAAGATAATCCATCCATCCCAAAACTGGAAAAGTATCTCCAAAACTAAATTCAGTTAACTGCACCGTCATCTTTCTTATCAATTCCCCAAACTCATTCTTATCATCTTCCTTCTCAGCCTTGCGTCCAAAAGCACATCTTGCTATTATATTATTTGAAGTGACAAGAAACATTTCGCTCATATTAACACAACCTCCATCCAGACAAGCTTCCCGAATTCTATCAATCAAGATTGAAACTTCTTCTTCTCTCACAAATTGAAAAGAATGTACCTGATAAAGAGAATGCTATGAGCCAAGAGGTCCAAGCCCATAGGCCCAAGAGATGGAGGGCCGATGCCAAGAAATCCAAGATGAAAGCAAGAGAGGAGGTGGGAGCTGAGCTGGCAAATAGATTAGTTGGAGAAAAATGATAGTATAAGGGGGGAAACGGGATGTGAGGAAAGGCATGTTGAGATTTAGTTTGTTAAGGCAGAATTGGGAGTGAGGGAAGAGAGGTAGCAGTGTTTGGCTATTCACTCTGGTAGTAAAGCCCTTGTTATATTTTGTTTCTTTTTCGTTTTCTATTAGATTGTTTTGTAAGGAAGATACTGAACAGTTGTTTTGAATTCATCTATTATCAATACATATAGTATTTTTCTCGTCCATTGTGACTTGTTGTTCTGTTCTTTAATTTCTTTTTTATCATTGGTCCGACTTGCCGGATCCCAAACAGCCATGGAGACTCCTCAACAACGATTGGAATCTAGGTTCGAAGAAACTGACCAGAGGGTAGGGGAGCCGGCTGCTAGTGCGACCGAGTTAACGAAGTTCTTCTCTGAATTCAAAGCTGATTACTAGGCTGATAGAAGGAAGGAGGAAGAATTTAAGGGACTTGTGATGAGTTTGGTTAAACGCCTAGAAAAACAGCCTCAATCCGTAGAGGAGTTTAGCTCTCAAATAGAAACAGGAGAAGCAGTGACCGAAAATCAGCCGGGGCAGAACTCTGATCCTAGAATGCATTACCAAGTCAACCCCAACCATTTCTCTGATTCTCACCCATCCCTGCAAAAGATGAAGCTTCTTATGTTTAATGGAACAGACCCTAGAGGATGGATCATTAAGGCAGAAACGTATTTTCGTATAAACCAAATTGCTCTTGAGCTTCGAATCCTATTAGCTGAGATTTTAATGGAGGGTGCATCCATAAACTGGTTTTTAATGCTACTGGATATATACCCCAACATAACATGGGAAAAGCTCAAAACTGAGATGATGAGAAGGTACAGTAGTTTTTATTCTTCCAGTCCCTTCGAAGAGCTAGCAGATCTGCAACAAATCGGCAGTGTGGAAGATTATATTGAACTCTTCGAGATGGTGTCCACCACGACACCAGGATTGCCTGAACAACAATATATCGGGTACTTTATCAGTGGATTGAAGGATGAGATTAAAGACTGGTTGAAGGTGCATCAACCAGAAGACCGAGTCGAAGCCATGAGGTTGGCTTGTTCAATCGAGGTGACTCTGCAACTGGAAAAAGGGAGGATGAACAAATCGTGGTCGACTGCTTTGAAGGAAAAATAAGGGGCTAGTAGAACGAGCATGACCTAGAGTGGATGGAATGGGCTTGAACGTTTTGGGTCAATAAATTCCACTCCTAATTCTATACCCAGCCCAATATCTCATAGGCTTTTCTCCAGTGTTTCAGCCCAACAACAACCAGTTTCTTCTCCTTCTACTGAATCACAACGATGGGAACAAAAAAGAATAGGGATTCGACAATTATCCAAAATGAAATGGGAAGAACGACGTCGGAAGGGACTTTGTCTTCAGTGTGGGCAAAGTTATTCACCACAACACAAATGTCCTAAGGCTCAATTGCAAGTTATGTTGCTGGGAGATGGAGATGAAGTTGAAGACGATGATGGGTTTTATGAAGTAGAGAACAAAGGTGCGAAAATTCCCATTAGTGGCGACTGTAAAGTTCTCGAGCTGAGTCATTTTTTCCCCAGTGTCGGAATACCAGGAGATTTCGAAATGGAAGTGAGTACCATCAAGTTGAGAGGCACCATTAATGAAATTCCAGCGGAGATGCTAGTGGATAGTGGTACAACACAGAACTTCATTCATCCCAGTTGGTTGCCGTCTTGGGTTTCTAGGTAAGTCAAATAAACTGCAAAGTTCTCGAGTTGAGTCATTTTTCCCCAGTGTGGGAATACCAGGAGATTTCAAAATGGAAGTGAGTACCATCAAGTTGAGAGGCACCATTAACGAAATTTCAGTGGAGATGCTATTGGATAGTGGTGCAACACAGAACTTCATTTCATCCCAGTTGGTTGCCGTCTTGGGTTTCCAGGTAAGTCAAATAAAAACCTTGGGAATTAAACTAGGAGATGGGAATGTGATTGGGGTGGATAGGAGATGTATAGGAATTTCCATACAATTAAATAATTACCATTGTTTAATTGATGCACTTGTAACTTATATTGGAGGGTTGGATTTAATATTGGGGGTCGAGTGGTTGAGAATGTAACACCCTTCTCGGAACAGTCTTTTTCGAAACGAAACTTAGCTGAAATCGGTAAGTTTTTTTTTAACTTATTAATCACAACCTAATACTGAATCCAATTTCATACCATTATTATTTTTTTTCGAAATTTAGGCAGCATAACGGCTAGTACTTTCTAGCCTCCTGAAAAATCCAAACAAGTACAGCCTCACAGAGGCATCACAATTCATATAAGCAATAATCATATAACAATAGAACAATCCATTCAATCCATACTCATCATTTACAATTCACATCTGACAATTCTCATATGAACAGTTTTTAACATATTAAAAACTTATCTCAATTACATATCATTTCTATATTATCACTAACTAAGTATATACATGCCATAAGCTTAAACAATCCAACACTAAAATTTTCTCTTCCGATCTGGACCTTCAATGTACTGTGTTCCCGAACACATCAGAACCTGCACGCAGTAAACACTACGTGCTGAGCATTAAATATGCCCAGTGGTGACTACTAATCCAGGAATTTCCCAAGAATAAGCATACTTTCATAATTTATGCTTCTATTGTTCTTATTTCATTAAACATTTCCTTTTATTCAGTTATCATTATTCACATTCAGATAATCATTGTTCCTTTTATTCTAAATATTTAACTGTACTACAGTATCTTTTTAGGTAGATCAATATCAAATTTACCTTTTTCTTTACGTTAATCTTTACTGTAACTTTTACTTTTTATCAGTACTTTCATTTTATTCTTTAGTCATAGCAATTTAATTATCATTTCATTTAGCGATGTGTATTGGTACTCGTGTCTTTACTAGTACCAAAATAAATTATTTACATTCCTGTTTTAAGGTTCAATTATTCAGTTTGAACTCTCATTGTACTTCTTGCTATTTATTCTTTTATTTTTGTTTCGACTCTTAACCAATAAATACATTACTAATTAATAGCTTTTGAGCTTTATTGCAAAGTGATATAAGTATTTCGGGACACTTTGCAGTATTTTCTTTCCTTCATTCTTATACATATTACTTTCGTTCAAATATTAATTAAGACATAAGTCTTTTACTTCTTTCTCATCGGTCAATCATATGTCTTTCTATTGTTTTACTTTTTAAATAACCTTTCTTTCAGAAAGACATTTCATAAGCATTAAATTCACTTCATGTCACAATCATTACTTTTAACTTTAACTATGAAATTAATATTGTTTTTCAAATTTGTTACTTTTCACAATAGTGATTGGTACGAGAAATACCAATTAATCAAATTTATCCTTTTCACGAAAAACATAATACATTTTAAATTCTTATAAAACCTTTCTTTTCTTTTTTGCTTACTAATTTACACTTTACAGAAATCTTTACAGATTTATCTTAATTTTTCATTTTCTTTCAAACGGATCGTTTTCGTTATAACTTTTCATATATTCAATTCAATTAAGCAATACTTATTTATTCATTTCAATGTGCCCCTAATGCAATATAACAGGTTTCCCATAACGGATACACGGGACTGGACCCAAAGGTCCCACGTAGCAGATAGAGAAATGATCTCGAAAGATCAAATCTCCCATAACAGATACAGATACAGATACACTTTCACAGAAGCTATGGAGATCAAAGATCCCAACCATAGCTAAGCAAGTCGCCATGACTTGCACCGCGGTACAGAGATGTCCCTATGGCTAGCCAATTATATCCAAAACAAGAATCATACTACATGTCTATCGCTAAGGGCAAACATAATCAATATCATTGCAAACATTTTTGAACATTTAAAACTTTTAATTTCTTCCTTTTTGTTTATCACTATACGTTATTTTGGTCAAATGCACTCTTTCGTGCCTTTGACTACTCAATAACTTTTCATTCACTTTATTCACTTTCTCTTTTTCAGTCACTTTAGTGAATTATTCTTTGATAATTCACTCAGATACTTAAATCTTTTAATCTTTTATACAGATTATAAATTATGAATTATAACATACAAATTCACAATTTTTCTTTTTATTCTTTTTATATAATTCTTTGCGAATTATTCTCTAATCATTCAATAGTTGACTTCTTTTTCTTTTATTGTTCAGACTTTTTAATCGTTCGGTATGCCAACTTTATTTCGTCGGCGAAACATTTTTATAACCATTAATTCTTTTAATACTTTTTGTCGACTAATTTATTCTGATAAATTAGTCACGTCTTTATTTTCTACTTTTAGGCATTTAGGGACTTAATTAATATCATTTATTATTTTAGTTTCGAATATGCATAATTTAACCTTTTTTCATCGGCTTATTCATTTCATAGGCATAATTACGATTTTGCCGTTATAATCATTTATTTTCATTTTTAATACATAATTTACTTCATTATTCATCTTTTAATTCTTTATTTTACCATTTCGGGTAAAATTACATTTTGGTCCTTTTATCATGAAAACTTTATATTTTGGAACCGTAGGCCTCCAAAATTACCATTTTACCCTTGTTGAAAATTTCTTACTTATTTTTATGCGTTAATTACTTACTTTGGCAAAATTACCATTTGCCCCCAAAACTTTTATTTTCTTTCATTTAAATCCTTTTTCTATTCAAAACTCATTTATCTTTCTTTTATTTACGTATTAATTTATTTACTTCATTTCCATTTATTTATGAATTATTTTCCAATAATTCATTATTATTATTATTTTCTCGACCTAATAATTATTGCGAAAAATCCATCGGTTGACTTTTTCTTTCTCATTATTGACATTAATGTCCTATCACATTAACTCATCACTTTTGTCATTTTTTATACAATTATGCATTAAAAAAATTCAATTATTTTCATTATACATATACACATAAAAATTCAAATAAAATTCCAATAAAATTGATTTAAGCATTCTTTATTGGTTACAATAATTTTTCATCAAAATAATCATTTAATTCACAATTTTCATTTATGTAACCCATTTTTCTTATACTTTTATTTCTTTTCTATTTTACATAATTACCATTTAGGCTTTTTATACCACTTGTGAATTATTTCACCATAATTCATCACCATTATTCAATTTCCCATCAAATTACATATTATTTCTAGACAATTCAACAAGTCATCACTTACATAACCAAACTTTTGCCTTCAAAATATTCTTTAAATTCATAAAAATTCCACAAAAATTCTTACATGTATTATTTCATCTCTAACACCATTTAAAGGCTTAATTTCATCAAAACCCCTAAAATATACATTGTTTACCTTTGAAGTCTTATTCGGCCACTAAAGGAAGTTCATTATACATGTCTTTAAAAATTCATTTAAACATTCATTCATGCATATTTGAGATCTAATTACACTATTCTAACGTCAATTTCATTTATGCATCATTAACTCATTTTTAGGTTAAGTTACATAAAGGAATTTAAATCAAAATCAAGGGAAATACTAGGATTTGATAGCCACTTACCATTGCGGTCGAATTCGCGTCGAATCTTTTAATTTTCTGCTCACCGGATCGATCGCCGGAGCGTCACCGGAGACTTGCCGGAGCTCCACCGGAGAAGCACCGAGGCCGTCAACTGGTAGATCACGCTACCGATGACTTCCTGGCGTCGTTCACGCTCCCCAAAACGGCCGCCGTTCACCGGGATCGGAGTTTAAAACTCCCGCCGTCACCCTCCCTGATCTCCCTGCTGCCGGCGAG
This sequence comes from Excoecaria agallocha, assembly GCA_037975025.1. Classification (NCBI taxonomy): domain Eukaryota; kingdom Viridiplantae; phylum Streptophyta; class Magnoliopsida; order Malpighiales; family Euphorbiaceae; genus Excoecaria; species Excoecaria agallocha. Next base: position 202,710 of record JBBPFJ010000236.1, read on the forward strand.
TGGGGAGGAGAGGCAGCAACGGGAGGAGTCGCCTCCACCTTACGGAGTCTTCGGTGCTGATCGTGACTCCAAAAACCGTCACCGATCACCGGAGCAAGGAGAGGAAGGCGCTGCCAAGGAAAAGAAGAAGTAAAGAGAGAGAAGGAGGTGATCGGCGCTGCCGTTGGTGGGTCGAGGACACCGGCGCACGGAGACGAAGCCGCACGGTGGACGCCGGCCTGCCGATGATGGCTCCGGTGGTTGGCTTCACCGGTCTTCCTCCCCAGCTACGCCCTTCCCCGACTCTTCCTCTCTCCATTCTTTCATTTTCTTTCTTCTTCTTTTTTTTTATTATTTCTTTAAATCTCCTTTAAGTGTGTATAATGGGCTTGGGTTAAGTTTTGGCTTAACTATTTAATTAAAGCCCAATAATAACTTAATTCAAAGCCCAAATGATTTCTCCCATTTTCTTAGTCCAAATCACTCCAAATTTGATTCCATAATTTTTATCACATCAAAAATAGGTAGGATATAAATTTTCGGCTCAATCGAAATCCGTTATCGGTCTGATTCAAACTTATCGGTCCGATTCGACAACTGTCGACATCGCCGAAAAATTTATTTTTTTATACCAAAATATTCTATATCAAATTTCATTGAGAACTGCAAAATTTGGCAATTTTTAGAGTCCATTTACTATTTTTAAAGATTTATGCAGAATCAAGTCCCATTCCCTACCGGAAAAATTGATTCGCTACCTTTTTCGTATTTTTGACTTTCGGAAGTCTATTTGACCTCAAATGCACTTCAAATTTCAACCATAGACTCACCATAACTATTCCTTTCAAATGGTCCAATAAAATATTTCCGACTTCCGGGTGTCCTTTCAGGCCCGGGAAACACTATTCACTGCCGGAAAGTACTATTCACGACTGACCCGGTGTTGAGGCCATTATAATTCTCCCCTACTAAAAGAAATTTCGTCCTCGAAATTTACTTATATAACAGAGTAGAGGATACCATTCTATCATATTATATCTTGAATCAAATCAAAACTTGCAATCCCATTTTTCACAGTCATTACCACAATCCCATACACTTTATCATACTCCTTTCAATATCTGAACATTCACTTTGACTAATCCTTAGTCAAAGGTGAATCACTATGTCAATACGGAGATATTACCAATCTTCCTCTTTGACACTTAACAAATCCGATGACAGATTCTTCAATCACATTATTCCATTTCTGAACAAATATCATTACAAGTTAGAGCAATTCTTAAATAAGTCTAATGCTCCGCGTCCATGTAACATTTACTTATACCTGTCACAGCACACTTTCAGTCTAACTTCCAGAATTAAGTTTTTAATCCTGACACACCTGATGATGTCAGGCATTACTATCTCGGTGAACTTTAGTAAGAATCTTTCAATTTACTCACAAAAACTACTACATAAACATTATCTTTCAGAATTATCGTCTTTACCTACTGTACAAAATTAATTTCACTTATTTTACAGTTAGACAAGCTCCATCAAGAGTCAAACTTAAACTGGCTCTCATAACTTGAAAACCAAAACATTATCATTAACCATTTACACTTATCATTTCCATTGATTCATCAATAAGGTTACTATGCTAACAAATTTATTGACATGACCAATGTCTCACAATGGCCACATCAAAATTGGAAAACAATCTTAAGCACACTATTTCATATCTCATTCTTAGATTGTTCTTATGCTCATCATATCTCCTGTCAGTTTCATCCTATCAAGTGGGGCCTAAACACATGGTATAATGCATATCAAATGCTGTCAAACAATATGGAATGCTATGCAATGAATGTATGATTTCATGTATGCAGATAGAATACTGTCAAGTATCCTCATATAATGCAAATATCATAGCCCATCCCAGAGCTATGAGAAATACAATCAAATCCCCACTCCTATAAGGAATCACTGACAGATATATAGAGCATCTTAAACAACCTTAACTTATGATAATTTACTCACTAACATTCTTAAACCAAGACAATTCGATCAAAGTATCTCCTTAATCTGTGCCATTTATCTATACTCACAATACAATTCTTTTTTTAACTTCAAACACACTGATCATCTTGTGCTTCTTTTAACTGTTTCTAATTTATATAGATACTTAAACTCTCACATTTTCACATATTGTCTATCAACTTTTCTTTTTCCTGCTTTGACTCTCATGACGTCTCAAGCAGTAATACTTTCATTCTTATTCAGTACCATTTCTACCGTGCAAAATCAATCCTTTAATACTTGACAATCTCAGTCAAATATCAACTTTTTCACTTTAATACAAATGAGGGAGCAAGTACCTTTCAATTTAGTCAACACTTATCCACTTACAATTGGCATGTATATACGGACAACCTATCACTTAATCTTATCCCACTCCGATCTTAGAACCGCCTAAACCTTTGCTCTGATACCACTAAATGTAACACCCTTCCCGGAACAGTCTTTTCCGAAACGAAACTTAGTTGAAACAGGTAAGTTTTTTTTTTTTAACTTATTAATCACAACCTAATACTGAATCCAATTTCATACCATTATTATTTTTTTTCGAAATTTAGGCAGCATAACGGCTAGTACTTTCTAGCCTCCTGAAAAATCCAAACAAGTACAGCCTCACAGAGGCATCACAATTCATATAAGCAATAATCATATAACAATAGAACAATCCATTCAATCCATACTCATCATTTACAATTCACATCTGACAATTCTCATATGAACAGTTTTTAACATATTAAAAACTTATCTCAATTACATATCATTTCTATATTATCACTAACTAAGTATATACATGCCATAAGCTTAAACAATCTAACACTAAAATTTTCTCTTCCGATCTGGACCTTCAATGTACTGTGCTCCCGAACACATCAGAACCTGCACGCAGTAAACACTACGTGCTGAGCATTAAATATGCCCAGTGGTGACTACTAATCCAGGAATTTCCCAAGAATAAACATACTTTCATAATTTATGCTTCTATTGTTCTTATTTCATTAAACATTTCCTTTTATTCAGTTATCATTATTCACATTCAGATAATCATTGTTCCTTTTATTCTAAATATTTAACTGTACTACAGTATCTTTTTAGGTAGATCAATATCAAATTTACCTTTTTCTTTACGTTAATCTTTACTGTAACTTTTACTTTTTATCAATACTTTCATTTTATTCTTTAGTCATAGCAATTTAATTATCATTTCATTTAGCGATGTGTATTGGTACTCGTGTCTTTACTAGTACCAAAATAAAATATTTCCGACTTTCGGGTGTCCTTTCAGGCCCGAAAAACACTATTCACTGCCGGAAAGTACTATTCACGGCTGACCCGGTGTTGAGGCCATTACAGAGAATGTTGGGGGACATCACTGCCAATTGGGCATCTGGGTGTTTGAAGTTTGTCGATCAGGGCAGAAAGGTGGAATTAAAGGGGTTAACAGTGGGACATTGGATAGATCATTCACGGCAAAAAGGGATTGAAGGGCAACTGCGACAATTGGAAACAGAGAGTGAAGGCGATTTAGCAAAATAGTGGAACTCTTTACATCACTTCACTTTGTTACAACAGGATCAGATGAGGAATTTGTTCGCCAAACTCCAAGCAGTTTTTTCTGAGATAGAAGGGCTCCCTCCAAGTCGGCAATTACAACATGTAATCACTTGGCACTCAGGGCAGGGACCTATATGTGCCCACCCTTACTGTTGCACTGTTTGCCAGGGGAAATCATGCAATGTTGCTGCAGGATTTGTTTTTAGTCTTATTGTTTTGAGTCAAGGAGAAGATGTACGTGGTTTAATGGACAATTTATTTGATCAATTGCTCAACCACATTGGTAGCAAAGAAGTTCCTCGTGAAAGACTTTTTTTCATGACAACACCTACTGAGGAACACCACTATGGTGAGGGGCAGATGATGGATATATAGAACTATAATTGATATTGATATTACTGCACCTGGAGTTTTAATTGCTCTCATTCAGAAGTTTTTGACGGCTGAATCGGAAACTATTGCATCAAGGATTTCTATTCCTCAGACTTATGTTGATTTGCAATATGCGAGGTCTAACTCCATCATGCTTCTAGTCATTGCCCAAAATTTGATAATGTTTCATGTGTCATTGTTACAGAAAAACATTGGGGCAGTTTCAGCATCGTCCTCTTATCTGACAAGCCTAGAACCATATGTGGAACCTACTATCAACCTGTAATGGTCTCAACACCGGATCAGCCGTGAACAGTACTTTTCGATAGTAAATAGTATTTTTCGGGCCTAAAAAGACACCCAAAAGTCAAAAATATTTTATTGGACCGTTGGAAAGTAATGGTCATGGTGAATCCGGGGTTGAAATTTGAAGTGAAATTGAGATCAAATTGACCTCCAAAGGTCAAAAATACGAAAAATGTAGCGGGTTAATTTTCCTAATAGGAAAAGAGACTTAATTTTGCATAAATAATTAAAAATACTAAACGAACTCCGAAAATTGCCAGATTTTGTATGCCTACATGAATTTTCATGTAGAATATTTTGGTAGTGAGAATGAAATTTTTCGGTGACACATGCAGTTGTCGAATCGGATCGATAAATTTAAATCAGACTAATAATAGACTCCGATTGAGCAAAAAATTTATATACTAGCTATTTTTGACATGAAAAAATTGATGGGATCATTTTTGAAGTGAATTGAAGTGAGAAAGATAGAGAAATTGGTTTAGACCTTTATTGGCCTAAAAATGGGCTTTAATTTTGATTGGGCTAAGCCCATTGAATAATCCCACTTTTGGGCCCAATAGGAGGCATATAAAAGGGTAAAAATCTAGAGAATTTTCCAGATTTCACTAGCTTCATCTCCTTCTCCTCAGTTTGGCCGAACCAAGGCCATTCACCTTCTCTCTTTGATCTTTCTTCTTTCACTTTAAATATCCCATAAATCCCAACATACAAAATAAATTTCTATCTCTCTAGGTCACCCTAGTGGCCTCCATCAAATAATTTGAGCAAATGAAGGCAAGAAAACAAGTAGAGAAAGAAAATGGGGTAAGTTGGATCTTAAGAATTTTAATGATTTAAATTGATTTCTTAGTGTTTTCTTATAGATTTTGAGGTGTAGAAGCTAATTATAAGCTTAAATTTTGCATATGAGGACAAAAAATTGAGGGTAGGAGAGCTATGTTGGCTGGCCAACGATGGTGAGAAAGAAATATGAAAGTTTGCAAAGGGAAGAGCAAGGAAAAAGAAGTTTTAGGCACCCTACACTACAAGAAAATCTAAAAATAGCAATGAAAAAATAGCAACGAAAATGATTATGTTGCTAAATTAGCAATAGAAAACCAATTTCGTTGCTATTTAGCAACGAAAAATAATTTTCGTTGCTAAATTTGGTTAAACTTTATAGATTTAGCAATGAAAAAATATTTGGTTATCTTCCATTGCTAAAAGTGGAGGGAATTTTTGGAGCAAAAATTTAGCAACGAAATCACTATTTCGTTGCTAATTAAGGCACCAACGGATGGTGGAAAAAATTTGGAATGAAAAATATTTCTAGCAATGGAATTTAAATTTCGTTGCTAAATTAGCAACAAACTTTAATTTCCGTTGCTAAATAGCAACGAAATTTATTTTCGGTTGCTAAATATATTTTCGTTGCTAAATAGCAACCAAAATATAATTCTGTTGCTAAATAGCAACTGAATTTTTTTCGGTTGCTAAAATAGCAACGAAATTTCAATTCCGTTGGTAAATGAGGGACATTTTAGTATTTTTCATGTTTGTTAGAAATATAAAGTAGAAAAACCCTAGGCATACACATTTTCCTCTTTCCTTCTTTGCACCTCCTCCGCCTACTCTTCCCCTACCCCCAGGGCTATAAAGCGATCTTTTTATTTGAGTGAAAGAAAACTAGATTGATTGCCTAGAAAATGTGAGAAAATATACTTAATAGCCTGAAAATCATATATTAAAAATATAGTGTAGAAAAATCAATGTCAGCAATTTAAATTAAACCGAAAATACCATCAAATGGATCAATATCATCCTCTGTTAATCATAATTTAAATTTCACCCATACTGCCCTAATGTTATAACTATATAACTAAAATTCAGATGATGATTTTATTAATTGAACTCTATTTAATTGAATTGTTAATCATTACATCTAACATAACTATAGAACATATTTAATTGCTGTATATTTTCATAAAGTTTCGTATTTAATTTTTAGAAATTATGTGATTGACAAATGACACATTTAATATATATATATATATATATATATATATAAACAGATGAAATTAATAATAAAAATGCTTTAAGAAAATATATTTTATCACTTATTTATAGATTGACTAAAGGCTGCACCATATCACGAACGGGCAAAGCGACCTTCTGGGTCTCTAGAACGACATCGTAACCATGAACAGATACACATAATGAATGTCGTAGCAAATATTTTAATCAGCCACGTGCTGGGAAAATGATTGGGATGCATCGAAAGTACACAAACTTCACCAACAGATAAACTTTGCCATTCCCAAGCTTTCCCTTACAAAGTCCTAAAAACCCTAGCTTCTCCTTTCAAGGACATTTTCCTGGCAGCAGTCGCGCGCCAAGCAGCAGCAAGAACAACCAATGGTAGTATAGAATGCTTATTATTAAACAACCATAATGCTATCTCGAGTTTGTCCCTTTCAAAATCCATGATTGAGTGTGTTAATTTGTAATTTTAGGGTATCGATTTGAAGGCCGGAGGCAAGAGCAAGAAGACTAAGCACACTGCACCTAAGTCCGATGATATCTACCTCAAGCTCCTCGTTAAGGTACCCATTTCTCTAATGTGATAATTTTTATTTGCTTGTGTTTTCCGTTGACTTAAATTGCTGGATTTGTACAACAGTTGTACCGATTTCTAGTGAGGACTGGTAGTAAATTCAATGCTGTTATTTTGAAGTGGCTCTTCATTAGCAAGGTTAACTTCATGAAGGGCAAGGTGGGTTTCTTTCTCCCGTCAATTATTCAGTAACTTGTTTCTCCTTCTGTGCATTTTGGATGCAGCATTATCTTGAGAAATTGGTCATTTGCTCTTACAATTTAAACTTTTCTACAATGGTGGTGCTCTTTTATATATGAAAATTTGATTGACAATTAAGAAACGCTTATCTGGTGTATGCGAATGCAGTTTTATATAGAATTATACCTATTTGGCATTGATGACTCTTGGTTTCATTAATTGTTATTAGATTCTTCAATTCATTAATCAGCATGTTGGTGATATTTTAGACATGAAGCATATTGCTATAGAAGCGTGGAAACAGTCTGCCTATATGGATTAGGTAGCTTTCTTTCGCATTTAAAATTTTTCTTTTGTCAGTGGGTGAACTCTCCTCCTCAAATGATTTAGACAATTAATTTATCTGCTTTATTTGCCCCACCCAAATGCTGCCTTCATTTTTAACATGAGACTTTTCAATCCTAGTCAAAGTTTGGAGAATAATTTTGAACTGATATGTTGTAGATGCTTGTCAGCTGGACTTAAAGATATCGTTTGAAAAACTGCTGATGAAGAGAAGGAAGAAGAGATGCAGGTGGAGAGAAATGGTTACTATAATAATTGGCTTTTGTAATGTTTTATTTAGTGGTTTTTTGTCTTGGAAAACTCCAATTGTGTGATTATCTAAAGGATATGTTATGTTCTATATTAATTGTTGAATGTGTAATGTGATATTACGACGAACTAATTTTATGATAAAGAGCTTGCTTGATCTTGTATATATAAATTGACTTTATTTGGTTTGTATGGTTTCCACAATCGTTCTCCGACATCGCAGATACGAACTTTTTCATGATAATCTCCAATAATTTAGTGACAGATATGACCATCGTTAATTTTTTTACTTATGGATGAATTTAGCAACGGAAAATGATTTTCATTGCTAAATTAGTAACTGAAATATAAATTTCGTTGCTAAAATTGACCAATTCACCGAATCTTATATTGTTGAATTTAGCAATGAAAATCAATTTTCGTTGCTAAAATTAGCAACGGAATTCAATATCTGTTGCTAATTTTAGCAACGAAATTCAATTTTCGTTGCTAAAATTAGCAACTGCCAAATTAGCAACCAAAATTTCCGTTGCTAATTTCCGTCACTATTTTTTATTAGCAACGGAAAATGTCAATTTTTCGTTGCTAATTTGCAATTTTTTTATAGTGCTTGAATAAGGAAAAATTGTAAGTGACTACAAAATCTTTTGATTTTTCTTTTATTGTGAATTAATTCCATTTATGTAATGAGGTCAAAAATTGTTAAAGTTGTAAATTGATAAAATTTGTTTAGGGTAATTAAAATTAAACTAGAGAAAAGATGAATGGAAAGCTAAAATGGAAGAAAGAAATTTTTTTAGGAAGAATTTAGTGATGGCCAAATTATTTAGTAAAGGAAAATAATGGGATTTTTGCATGAAAATAATATATGTTAGCCTAAATTAATTGTAGAGAGGATAATTGGTGTTTATGAATTTTTATTAAATAATTGGAATTTATTTTAAAATTTTAAAGATTATGTAACAATTATGTTTATAGTGAAAAGTGTGAAATAATTAATTATTTTAGTGAAAAATGATGCTAAATAATAAATAATGCATAAATAAAATTTATTGAAATTTATTAAAATTATTAGAATTTTATTGAAGAATAAATGTGAATATATATAGAAGAAAATATTGAAGTAAGAGTGAATAATTGCATAAAAAACGTAAAAGAAAGTGAATTAATATGAAATTAATTCACAGTTAATGAAAAAGAAATAAAAAGTCAACCGACAAATTTTTTCGGAATAATTAGTAATCTATGAAGGTAACAAAATAATGAATTATTGGTAAATAATTCATAAAATGAGTAAAAATGATGAAAATTATAAAATAATGTGTACACGAATTTTTGTGAAATTTATATGCTTTACTAGAATATTTTTGAAATAAAATATTGATTATGTTTAACTAAAATATTAAATTATTAAGAAATAATTCAATAAATAAGTATGTGATGATAAACGAATTTGAATTAAATTACTTCAGTATAAAAAGAAATGAAAAAGTAAAATTATACATTTTCGAAGCATAAAATAATGAACTATATCAATATAATCCATAATTGTTTAAAAAGTTGTAAAATAAATGTGTGACTAATTTATCAAAATAAATTAGTCAATAAAAAGTATTAAAAGAGTGAATTATTAAAAAATAACTCGCCGACCGAATAAAAGTTGACATATCAAATGATTAAAATTTTGGACAAAAAAAAGGAAAAAAATCGTAAAAAGTCAATTATTGAATTATAAAAAGATAATAATTCATAGAGAATTACACAAAAAGAACAAAAGAAAATGGTGATTTATAATTCCTAAAGTGTATAAAGGACTGAAAAGCTTCAAGTGTCCGAATGAATTATTGAAAAATAATTCACAAAAGTGACTTAAAAGAGATAAAGTAAAAGAAAAGAAAATAAAGAAAAAAGCTACTGAATAATCAAAAGCACTAAAAGAGTGCGATTGATCAGAAATGTATTGTATCAAGAAATAAAAGGAAAAACTAAAGATTTTCAAATGTTTAAAAATTATTTCAAATATAATTGATTGTTTTGCCCTTAGTGATAAACATGTGATGATAGTCTTGTTTAGGATATAATTGGCTAGCCATAGAGACAACCTATACCGCGGTGCAAGTCATGACGACTTGCTTTGCTATGGATAGAATCTTTAATCTCCATAGTTTCAGTATTTTCAGTGAAAATAAAAGTAAAATATTTTTCGAGAAATGGTCCCTTGGGGATCACTTCTCTCTCAGTGGGACCTTTGGGTCCAGTCCCACGTATCCTTTTTGAGAATCCTGTTATATTACACTAGGGCGTATTGTAACGAATAAAAACCAATATTGCTTAAATAAATTGAATATAAAAAGTTATAAACAAAAAATGATTAATTTAAAAGAAATTAAAAAGTTGGAATAAAACTGTAAGTCTCCCAAAAAGTGTGCTTAATAAGAAAAAGAAAAAAAAATTATAAGAATAAAATGATAAATGAAGATTAAGTAAGCTTTTATAAAGAAAAATGATTTAAAATGTATTTTTGCATGAAAAAGATAAATTTAGATTAGTTGGTATTTCATGTACCAATTATTATTTTAAAAAGTAACAAGTTTGAAAAATAATGTTAATTTTCTATTTAAAGTAAAAAAGTGATGACAATATCCTTAAATGAAATCTTATGCTTAAGTAATGTATTTCTGAAAAAAAATCAAATGATAAATAAAACGATAAAAAGGCACATAATTGTTCGATTGAAAAAAAGCAAAAGATTTAAAGTCCTAAATAAGTATTTGAACATGGATAAATGTATAAAGAAGAAAATAAAGATTTGAATGCAAAGTGTCTTTAAATAGTAATATCTTTATTAGTTTCAAGGTTAAAGTAAAATAAAAGAATAAATAGCAAGAATTGTAATTATAGCACATATTGGATAACTGAATAATAAATCGAGGAATAAAATAGTCTATAAATTTGGTACCATTAAAGATATGAATACCAATATACATCGTTAAATGAAATGATAGTTATATCACTGTGACTGAAAATATAAAACAAAAGTTAAGTAAAAGTAAAAGCTATAGTAAAGAACAAACGTAAAAGTAAAAGTTAATCTGAAATTGATTCACTTAAGAAAATAGTGTAAAGTAACGTTGAAAGATTGAAAATCAAAGAAAAATAAATTACCAAAATATGAGCTAATAATGAAACTAATGTTGACTGAAGTAAAAGAAAATGTTTAATGAAATAAGTATAAGAGTAGCATAATCTATGTAATTATGCTTTATTTGAGAAATTCTAGGATTAGTAGTCACCACTGAATATATCTAGTGCTCAGCACGTAGTGTTTACTGCATGCAGATTATGAAGTGTTGCGGGAGCATAGTACACAGTGGAGCCAGATCGAAAAAGAAAAATTAGTGCTTTATCGAGTTGTATTTTGGCATGCATATACGTAGACAGTTAAAGTAAAAGATTGAATTATATTTTGATTTATGCTATTATGATTAATTATTTAAAATGTTTTCGGATGAAAAAAAAAATTTACCATTTTCGGCTAAGTTTCGCATCGGAAAGGACTATTCCGTGAAGGGTGTGACACAACCCTCTTGGTATTTTGGCCAAAAGAACAGTCAACCAGTAGGGGAAACCAGTCTCTCAATGGTTGAGCCAATGGCGGGAGGAGGGAACCGCTAATGCCACTTGGGAAGCTGAATTTACTACTTGCACTCAGTTTCCTCAATTCAGTCTTGAGGACAAAACTATTTTTTCACCCTATGGCAATGATAAAGAGAATGCTATGAGCCAAGAGGTCCAAGCCCATAGGCCCAAGAGATGGAGGGTCGGTGCCAAGAAATCCAAGATGAAAGCAGGAAAGGAGGTGGGAGCTGAGCTGGCAAATAGATTAGTTGGAGGAAAAGGATAGTATAAGGGGGAAACGGGGTGTGAGGAGAGGCATGTTGAGATTTAGTTTGTTAAGGCAAAATTGGGAGTGAGGGAAGAGAGGTAGCAGTGTTTGGCTATTCTCTCTGGTAGTAAGGCCCTTGCTATATTTTGTTTCTTTTTCATTTTCTATTGGATTGTTTTGTAAGGAAGATACTGAACAGTTGTTTTGAATTCATCTATTATCAATACATATAGTATTTTTCTCGTCCATTGTGACTTGTTGTTCTGTTCTTTAATTTCTTTTTTTATCAGTACCCTTTTCAGGCTTAGAAGCTCAAGAACAGCAATCTTTCTAATTTGTCTCCAGTACTCACCGTATTGAGCAAACCCCACATCTACGCATCCATGAAGGAAGATATTTGCTGCAAATGTTTGATCGCGGTTGGAGAAAGCAATATCATGATTCCTCATGATTTCTCTAGCTCCCTCTGAAGATGAAACCACAAGATTCCTTTTGTGGCCGAGCTGCAAGAGCATAAGAGGACCATACTTGTTTGAAAGAGCAGGAAGAGAACGATGGGGGAGTTTGCCGAGCTGGTGTAAGTTGCCCAGTATGGGTAGCTTCGGTGGTGAAGGAGGTAACTTAAGCTTATTATTAGCTTTTCTAGAAACAAGCTTGAGCAAAACAATAATAAACAGACAAAGAGAAGTGAGAAGAAACTGAATAGTCTCCATTGCAATTGGTTCAAGTATGGAGAATCAGAATGACTGATCCTGAATTTATATATATATAAGCAAAGGTATAGAATGAACTGTGTGGACACGTATGCACCTAAAGAAATGATTGATCACATTTCCAAATGCTGTTGGCAGGTACGAAAATGGAGGAAAGTAGTAAAAACATCAACATCATCATCATCATCTAGCTTGATCATAGACGTTTTTTGTGGTTTGTCGGCTAAATCGGCGGTCTCTTTTTTCCTCATGCTAAACGGCACAAAGTGAAATTCAACCTTCGGAGCTATTGCACCGGCCAATGCCACGAAGACAGTCAGTAGGTTAATTGACAGCTTGAGAGTTTTGTCCATAAGTAATCTCACGAACATGATCTAGGTGAAAATAACTCATTTATTTTGTATAGCCTTGATCTCAATTCAGAAAGTCAGATTCTACTGTTTTGTCCATAAGCATTGTTTAGTTTTCAATTCTTATCACGAATGCATCGATCTATACACTGCTTAAATTATAAGTAGACGCGAAAACGATATTCTCCTTCTTATTTTATTATTTAATAATCTGTCACCGATTTGCGCCTATTGCCTGGATACAAGTTTCTGATCACGCTTGCCTACATTTAACCTACTCAGGAACAAAATTTACAACCCATCTAATATAATATATCATATCAAATCTTGTACTTTTTCATTTTAAATGAAATAAATGTTTTCATTGCAGAGCAAGAAGTGGTTGAGAAATGAAACATACAAAAGAAATTGACAGCATTTCATGTAAGGCATGAGTCTCTTTGGATAAGCCGGCAGCACCAAATATACATGGAACTCTTTTAAACAAAATTCAAATTATATTTATATGTTTTTTTTTAAATTTCAATATATTTTACTTTTCTTTTTAATTTATTTTTTTCAATGAAAGTTAATTTATAATTTAGTTAAAATCACGTTAGATTTAATTAATATTTTTTAATTTTTGTAAAAATAATAAAAGTAACAAATAAAAAAGATGGAGAGTATACTATAGAAGAAATGGAGTAAACTTTCAAAAATCTCCTTAATTAAGACATCTTCAAACACAATGGAAGCTTTTGACTTCCAAAACTACCTAGTCTCACACTATTCTAGCATTGATTTTCATTGTCCAAATTTTACCATAAAAGTAACTGTTTTACTGGGAAAATCCCAGGAACATCGAAAACGATGGTGAAATCATTGAAGATGACCTCGTAAAGAGGCTCCTAGAATTCATTATACTTTTGAGGACCAACTACTTTTATCCTTCAACAAAATAGAGCAGAAATTGACCCACCGCCAACTCCAAAAATACCTTCAGCCAATTAACAGTTCTTCTTCTATTCATATATGCGGTGTTTCTCGACTTTTTTTTTCTTCTTCTTTTTACTGGTACATTTAATATGTCTGTTCACTTAGGCAAAATTCTTTTGGTTTTGTTAAGATTTGGACTAGAAAAGCAGTTTGTTGAAGTGTGAATGAGAATCATTTAGCTCATCTGTTTTGCCTTCTCAAAAGGAGTTGGATTTATTTGTAAAGACGAGCTCGCAAAATATTTGTGTGTTCCATGGGAATCGGGACAATGTATCAAAAATGTGTTGAAAAAAAATTAAAATTGTTATAGAAGACAATTTTTTTTAATTATTGAATAATAAAACTATATTTTAATTATTTTATTTTGATTAAATTAAAAATTAATGAAAGAGATAAAAGAGTGACATGAGAAAGGGAAGTTCGTAGAGAAGAGAGACGAGTGTAGAGAAAAGGTCAGTGGATAATTAATTTAAAATGAGATTGCATTCACCCAAATTAACATAATTTCTTTATCAAATACAAAACTATTCCAAAAGCCAACATTGCTCTCAAATAAACATTAAACTTAAATATTATAGGTTTCAACCTCTACTCCCCTGTTGGATAAAACCGAAAAAAAATAAAGGCTCCAACACGGTAAAATATTAACCAACACAAACTGAAATTATACCTTCAACAAAATTAACAATTTCTTGCTTCCATTTCTTTAATTAGCTTCTACGAAGTCAAAAGAGTTTTTGTGTAATGGGTCAGGTTAATCTACAATTTGAGATCAGGTAACAGCATCAACCTAGCACGACGGCACTAGTAAACAAAGGTGGAAGCATATCCTAACAACTTCCTAGTAGGGAAAAATTATTTACAAATGCCAATTCCATCAAAGTTTTAGTTGAGACACCGCCCATCCAGAATATACAAAGATCATGGATTCCAAGCATAGACTGTTGAGTACTGTACAACCCAACCGTTCATACAATTGCGGGCTGCACGTATAATAACCCTTAGTGCAGTCAATTAATCATGCTAGCGACGACCTCCTCAGATGGTCCCTCGTAAAGAAGGGTTGCCTTAATGCTTCCCTAGCAGTTAGCCTATCTGAGGGATCATATCTAAGCAGCCCTTGTAATAGGTGTATGAGATCTCCAGCTGAGTGATCCACATGCTGCATTATTAGATTCTGCAGTGAACACATGAAAGAGAAGAACATTAACCAAATGACATGAAAAACGACATAGAACACTTGATAACACACAAGTGAACCACAAAACAAACCTGAAGACGTGGTAGCTTTAAAACAGCTTTTATACTTTCCCTTGAAGTCGCACCTTCGGGCCAGTCCAGTCTACCCCTTCTAACATATTTCTCGGCATGCCAACTGACCACAAAATTCAAGGATAAGCAAATGGAGTGCAATGAGAAGAATTAAGAAAATATTGGTCGGTGATGTTACTCGACTCTCTTGAGCATATGCTGAGGTAGTGGCCCAAGCACCCGATCCATCATTGCTAAGTGCTCCAAATTCTCATGCGTTTGAAACAATGCCTCACCCTGTATAAATGTAATTATCAACACATAGTAGCACTGGCATTTACAATTAAGCAAAGTTTTAACTATGAACACAACATAAAACAGTGACATTCAGAAGCATACCGTGCATAACTCCACTAAGATGCAACCAACACTCCATATATCACATGGATAACTCCATCCAAGACCTAAGAGAATCACATGAAAATTAATTTCCTTCTATCATTTAAAAGCCAGAAAAGAAAGGCAAATTCACAGTATCAAACAATACCAAGAATAACTTCAGGTGCCCGGTAATGTCGTGTTGATACGATATAGTTCTGGTCTTGACGCTCATAAGTGGTGCTCCCAAAATCAATCACCTTAATGGCACTCGACTTTGGGACTCTTTTAAAGTAGGAACTCTCCTTTGGTGATCGAGAAGACCCCTGAAGACATATAGAGATTTGAATACTGCAATACTGCAAAGCAAATCAAACAAACACCAAAACCAATATACCAGGGAGCATCACCTTGTAATCTGGAGTTTTAACATAGTCAGGAGAAACCAGAAGAATGTTCTCTGGCTTCAAATCAGTATGTATCAGGTGCAAGTCATGCATAACTGCAGAAATCAGCACAAAACATAAACCATCTGGCATTCTAAACAACAGGAAAAGCAGAGATTTTTTTCCTGGATGAAACCGATTGGCGTGCTGTTCAACTTCCCAGGAGGGAGTCAATATAATAAATTTTAATGTGTGAGTGCCAGAATGAGTACATGAAAACAATAACATATAATAGCATGATCTGATTTTTAGCGTGCAGCCACAATTGCAACTTCCAACATGAAAAGGAGAAAGAAAAAAATAGCAACAATGTATAGAAAGAAACTAGCTTAAGTAATTACTACACACATGCTATACATTCCAACAGTTGTCTTCCAATCTCACGGACTAGATCAATGGGAAATGAGCGATAATTGTTTTTGCGAAGAAAATCGTATAAGCTTGGTCCAAGCTTCTCAAAAACCTGTTAAAACCATTTACATTCACCCAAAAGTCTTAATCCCCAAATTATTTCTGAGTTGGGGAAATTAATCCATATATATATATCAATCATATACTTACAATACAGATATGGTTACGATAGTCAAACCAGTTCCGTATTTGCACACAACTGCAAGGAATAAACCCATTTAACCACGGACGTAGTGTTTAAAAATATCTGGTTATATGCACTGCCACTGGCAATAAAAAAACTAATTAAGTTTGATTTATGAATGCTCACCGGTTGCCAAATTTATCATGTTTACCAAGCTGTTGCAGCACTTCAATTTCTATCATAGCTGCTTCCCGATACTTCTTAATCCCACGGACAATTTTGATAGCAACCATTTCCTTCCTTTCTCTGTCCCAGCATTCTAAAACCTGACCAAATGTGCCTACAGAAGCATAGAATAAGCAAAACATACATCATTTCAAATGAATGAAAGGTAATTAAAACTACATAGAGAAATCAACTCAACAAAATATATACCTTCACCCATTTTGCTATGTATCTTATCTGCATAAAGTGGACACAAGATAAAACATAACAAAAAAAGTCAGCAATAAGCACCAAACTCGGCTCTAGGAAAGAGCATTATAAACAAGACATAAAATAAAACCATGCATAAGTTTGAAAAAATAGCTGAGAACCACATGAAATAAAATATAGCAGCACTGTCATCCAGTCCGCTAAAAGCAAAAGATGTAACTTAAAACATATTTTTTAAAACCAGTCATTGAGACTACTCCATGAGTGGCACTAACTACTAATTACTACATCACTTGTTAGCAAAACTTTTTAAACTCTTTAAAAAGGTATGGATAGTAAAGTGTAATTACAGCGAGAAGTTATATTATCTCCAATTGCAAACATGTAATGGCCATCCTTGTCATCTTCCCGCCATGGGGGAGAACCATTTCGAGCAACTCCTTTTACAAATAGAGAGCTAGATGTAGTAAGGTCTGTAATTGCGCCAGAAGATGCATAGCCTGCTACACTTCCAACATCTTGGCCACAAAATATTCCTACCTGAGCCTACACACAGCCATCGATTTTTATGCACCACTCAAAAAATTAAATAAAATCTTTCACCTGATTACTTTACACCCTCAGGCACCGCCCTTCATTAATTATCAGAAACTCATTCAGAAGGGGAATATATACACCTCATCCCACAGAATACAAAATGTCAAGAATATACTGGTATCATGAAAGAAACGAGATAAACCCATCACTTGGTGAGACATCCAACACGCACGCACACGCGCGCGCGCGCACACACACACACAAACACAACTTTAAGAATTAATAAAAAATTGTTTTAAGATCCTGAATTAAAAAGAAAAAAGACAAGTTAAACACAACGTAACAATAATCAACCTTCAACAATTTAATGCAAAAGATAAAATAAAGAAGATCTCGTACAATATTCGCAGAAATTATTATAATTCTATTGCTGGAAATCATGGATCGCAGAAAGCTGAAATCACATATGCAAATAAAACCAGCTAAATATACATCTAAATACAGTTAAACCCTAGATCTGATATGCTAGGAGGCAATAACAAGGTTTACAATTGAACCTATAATCTTAAACATGAACAAGATAGAAGACCGGAAAAATAAAAGAAAAATACGAGATCTGCCTAAGATAAAACAAAACTTTGTAATTCATCAAAACAACTGGAAAAAGAACGATTGAACGGTAACCGACTTGTTTGCAAGCGAAACTCAAGAAAAGTAAATCGGATCCACATGCACAAGAAAAAAAAAAAGACGATCTGCGAACAGCTAGAACGAAAGAAGAAAATCCGATACCTTAGGAACCAGAGGGACGTCCCAGCCCAGGCGCGCCCTCTTCCGGGGTCGCCGATCGAGATGAGTAAGAGGAAACTCCGTCACGCGCTCCGTCTCCATATTATCAAAAGCAAAATCGAAGAGAAAGCAACAGGCAAGAAGAGAAAAAATGGGAATTCAGACGAAAAACCAACCAAAAGAGAGAAAAAGATAAGAATTTAGCAGGATGAAGGCGACCTATTGCTGAACCCTAATTTTAACCTACAACGAGAGCAGTGTAAGGCGGTTTAGATGATATTTGACGTCCACGTGTCTTGATCTTAGCCGTGGGTTTGACCAATACACGTATTCACTCGCTTGTTAGCGCGATGATGTTTATTTGACAACTTTTGTTAAGTTTAACCATGGTTAAGTTAGCTTTTTTTTTTTAAAGCTAGCATTTCTTAACAGCGAGAGTGATGCAGGCCTCTGGACACGCGCCAATGTTTTTTGTTATTTTTGAACATTTTCTTTACTCTAAATTGAATAAGCAAATTCTATGGATTTTTTTTTTTGAAAACTCTTTAAGAAAATTTAAATAACTGATATTTTAATTTTTTATTTGCAATTTAAATATTAAAAACATTTTTTATAAATAAAAATATTTGATTCAGAAAAAGTTATGTTAGTTTAAATACAAAATATTTTACCTATTTTCAATAATCTTACAATAATCTTATTAATTGTTATATCCAATTAGTGAATATATAGTAATTGGACGAAGATTTTAAAAAAAAAATTATAATAAGATATTATTTAGAATTTTAAATGACTGTGGGGGTAATAAATGAAATATTGCATGCAATAATTTCTATTTTGGAGTTTGCTTTTTATCAATACTAAATTAATTTTATATTTAAAGGGTGTTTGATGCAAAATTTTTTTTTATTTTTATAGATTTTTTCATAATTGTAAGCTAATTTATTTATTTACTTTATTTGGTTGATATTATTGTTCTTTAGAATTATTGATTAAGAAAATTAAATTATTTTGGGATGGTTTCGTTTTCGATTTTAAATTTTTAATTCCCCAATCCCAATGGAAGTGCACCGGGATTTGCTGGGGGACAATTCACGCGCTATGAGCGAGTTGGTTTATAAAGAAGCTCCCAAAAGTCGAAGTGACGGCACGTGCAACTATGAGGAATCTAACACAACAAAGTTAGGTTGTCCACATGTTTAGTTTGAACCACCGTTGCCCCAGGGGTTAGGTTTTGGACTTTTATTAGTTTTTTTTTTTTTATTTATTGAGCTGGACAGGGATAATAAAGAGACATGAAAAGCCCAAGACCAAGCCCAAGGCCTCCATATCCTAAGGTAAAGCTCTTATAACACTTCCAAATTAGCATCTCCAAAGTCTCAATCCCACAATGCTTTATTAAAAATTTTCAGCGTTTTTCTTTGCACTTTTTAACTAATTATGCTTTGCTTTAGTGGAAAGGCTACCACTTGTGAAATTAGCATCATCGTTGTTTTCTCTGAAAACGGAAGTTAGGGGACGGACTCAACGCTTTTTCCTCTGTTGGACACTATTCTATTAAATCACAAGATTTATGGACTATTCTATTAATTAAAGCTATAACTAGACCTGGCAAAATTGACCCAAATCCATGGATCGATCCAAATTTATCCAAAAAAATTGATCCAAATCCAACCAAATTCATATAAATATCCATTGGATCAACCCAAAATTGATCCATTTTATTTTTCAACCCAACCCAACCCAATACCTATTGGGTCAACCCAAAATTGATCCATCTCACTTTTCAACCTATTGGGTCATTGAGTATTAACCCAATGGGTATTTTCAAGATTCAAACATCTTGATCCATTGGGTATATAATGACATCAATACCGGACCAGCCCTAAATAGTACTTTTCGACAGTGAAGAGTATTTTTCGGGTCCGAAATGACACCCGAAAGTCAAAAATATTTTATTGGACCATTTGAAAGGAATAGTCAAGGCGAGCCTATGGTTGAAATTTGAAGTGAATTTGAGATCAAATAGGCTTCCAAAAATCAAAAATACGAAAAAGGTAGCAAGTCAATAATATGAAAAATGTATTTTAAATAATTTACTTTAATGTTAAAAATGGACACAAAAAAAAGAAAAAATTGATACAAAAAAAATCATATTTCAAATAAATAATTTAAAGATCTCATTATATATATACATAATAACAATTCTTTTTATTTTATTTTATTTTTTTGAATAATAACAATTATTAAAATAAGCATTAAAAGTTAATAGTATTAAAAAATTAAATTATAATCGAAATATTACTCTTTATAATGACCAACTGTTATGCAGTATAGTATATTCTAATCATTTAATTTAACATAACGAAATATTAAATAAAAACTTTCAATATGTTTACGATTTGATATGTTTTTAAAAATAAATATTTAAAATTAATCCAAACCCACGGGTCGACCCAAATCAATCCAATCCATTAATGATTCATATTTTTTGACTCATTAATGACCCAACCCAAACCCATCCAATCCGTCCATTTGCCACCTCTAGCTATAACTGAAATGGTCCTCTAATTTTAGTTCTCAAATTAAAGCTATAACTGGACGATATTTTTAACACTTGAGTTCTTAAATTAACTATTAAATAATACTGTATGGCCACAAACAACTTATCATGAACACACATACATATCTAAGTTCAACATGATTAAGACGCTACACCAAACATAAAGAGAGTTGTGCTCTTCATGCCAGGTCCTCCATTTCAGTAAATAATTTTCATTTCGGTCCATTTAGTTTTTAGTTAGTAAAACTTCCGTATTTTATTATTAAAATGCCCAAGCATGTTTTTCTCAAAAAACAAGGTTAAAGTTAAACATTTAGTTTTTCAATTTTACTATTTTTAACAAATTCCGAGCGCTTAAATTAATTGATTAGGTTAGAAATATTTATATCAGTTTAAACATAAAGTTTACAGTCGGATAGTGTACAGTTTTATATTTATATCAGTTTAACAAATAGTCGCTTCAATGTATTTTGGTGAAAAATGGATTAATTGCCACGTAATATCACTGATGTGGCACTTTTGCTGTGTGCTCTGCCATGTCATAATCTAAGTGGATCAATCTTTGACTAAATGCTGACACTGGCATGACAACTGGAGCTATGTGATTGGTTGTAGTGTTACATGACATTCCAGCATGGAGATCCAACCACCCTTGATTGACTGAATCCCCTGGCAAAACAAATTTTCAATTCAGCGGAAGAAAAAACTGTTTTTGTTACATCGTGATATTTTGTAAAGAAGTTCCATGGAAGGCTATCAGCCTATCACTTGGGAAATTAGCGTCAGCTTTGTTTTTTCTGAAAGCGAAAGTAGCAAAAATTAATGGACAGAATCAATCTTGGTTCGGAGAATATTATCTTCTAATTCTGTAAAATTACAAGATTTCTGGGTTCAAACTTTAAAGCTACAGGAGGACGATATTTTTAAATTTTAAGACTTGAGTTCTTTAATTATTTATTAAACAATATCATATGGCCACGACGAACTACATGAACCGAATAAATAAATTCGTTATGAACACCGAATACATATGAATCTCTCTCTGAACAGGAAAAGATAGCAATTTTGAACAGTTAAATATGGCAAAGGGAGATAATTTTGCTTCAATAGTTAAAAAACAAAAAACCATTATTTATCATTTAAGGTTCTTTTTGTGTAAAAATATATAGATAGTCTTTTAAAAAATTAAAAAAAATAAAAGTACTGTAGAAATTGAAAATTTTTATTGTTTTAATATATTTTTAATGAGATATTGTTATTTCTTAATAAATGCAAAATTTTCAAAGTGTTACTGGCTTTACAAGGAAAAAATAGCAATATCTAATTGAAACTATGTTAAAATAATAAAAAATTTCATTTTTAGAGCGTTTTTATTTATTTTGTTAAAAATAAATTTTTGATAACGGGACTGTAAAAGGACCTTTCTTGACTTTAACATCGTTATAATCTAGAGATAGCGGATTTTGAACCTTTCTTGACTTTAACATCGTTATAATCTTCCAATCCAACAACTCGAATTCCAAGTAAATAAGATGAGATTAAATTCTTATCTATCCAATCCTATTTTCCATCAATATGGAACTATATCCACGCTTGGAGTTGTGAGTCTATTCAAACCGCATCACCTATATGATCCTTCTTCGCCCCGTTTACCCTTTTTTTCTTATTTTTTGCAAATATTTTTCCGACTTGACCATCAAATTTTTTTTTATCGGATAGTCATCAATTTTTTTTTTTTTAGTTTTTTTCTTATTCTTGAGAGCTAAGTTGTGAATGTTTTATTTTCACATTTTTCATGGACAATAGTTCGATTTTTTCGAACTGTCATCAATTTTATACATTTATTATGTAATTTTTAACATCCTAATCCATGTATTACTTTCTAAAATAATAAAAAAATAAAGTTTTAACTGGACTTAAACAATTTTCATGTAGCTTTTAAGAAAAAAAGAAAAAAATAGGGGCAAAATAGCAATATTTACAATAAGTTAAATATAAAATAACTATTTTTTTTTCAAAACATGAATGGAAAAATAGGAATAAACTATGAATCAGTAGAGAGTATTGTTCATTGATGATGTAAACGGATGAAACGGGCTAAAAACTCGTATATGTGTGCACCACACATGTATAGCATTCTATCTCAATGTCACATCGCACCAATAATCTTACCCAAACAACGTTAAGAAATGAAAAATAAAATAAAATCAATTTTTAAAACTTTAAAGTCTAAAGGCATTTAAGAAAAAAAAGTTATAATGAAAATTAAATTAAATATCGATTATTGAAAAAGTATAAGAGAAAAATATGGCAAAAGTGGAGACCCCGCATCAGTTATAAGGAAGACAAGTTCAGTATGACAAGCAATTTAGAAAATCAAAATATAAAATGAAAATTTCCAAAATAAGACAATAATGCCCACATTTTCAGTTTCGCATGGTCGCTTGCTAAAATACTCTCTTCGTTGTTTATCTGTCACTTTTTAGTAAAATTCAAATTCTATTTATTTGTCATTTTTAAATTTTTTAATATAATTTAATTTATTTTTTTAATTTATTTTTTCACAATAAAGTCAGAACCAATCAGATTTAATAATTTAGTCTTAATTACATAATTTAATACTAAATTTAAATCTATTTATTATTTCTTAATTTTAATAAAAATAATAAAATTAATTGATAAAAAAATGGAGAGAGTAACAATTAGACGCGTTATGAACTTTTGTCTATCCTTAATTTTCTATTTTAATTTGGATTTTTAGCCTCAAAACTCTATCGTTTAGCTTCTATTGCTTACAGTTTAAATGCTGCAACTACTGAAGTGTCATCAGAGATGAGTCCAATGGCCGAAGGAAATCTCCAGCCCCTCGCTTTTTGCATCCATTTTTTAAATAGTTATAATGAAATTTCTCCTGAAACCAAAGTACATGAAGAGAAAGCTCTATCTCCCACCATCCCCTCCAAAGCATGGTTATTAATACAGGACCAGATCGACCGATTGAACCGATAGGTTAACTGATTGGTTCAATTATTGAAAATCAAACTGAATCGGGAAAACCAGATAGAACCGGAAAACCTGATTTTTTTTTTCTAAAAAGTGTAAAAAATCATTTTTTGTATATTTTCACACACACACTGACTGGTCTTATTGGTTCGATGGGTAAAAACTGAATTGAATAAAAATCGAAAGAAATTGTTTCAAATCATCAGAAAACCGGTTAAATAGGGATAAAACCAAAAAAATGGATTAAATGATAATAAACCGGTTTGATTTTAGAAAAATCAATTTTTTTATCCAAAATATTAATACAATATTTTTTTTTGAAAAAAATAAAATTATAAATACAAAATAATTAAAATTAAAACAATTTAATGAATTTTTTAATGAATAAAATAAAATTTTATAATTTATATTTGAAGAATTTCTTTAAAAATTTACAATTTTTTACTATATTTATTTTAAATTTTTGTTATAAATATTGAATGACTTGAAAATATAGTCTTATTATTAATGTTTGATGATAAATGTATTTTTTAAAATTATTTTTAATTTTTTTATATAGTAATATTTTCATAATATTTATCTAAAATATAAAAAATAATATATTTTTAAAAACAAGAAAAAAATTCTGTTGAACTTTAATAAATCGATCAAATTATGAATTTTTGAGCTCTTCAATTTTTTATTCGGTTCTATTTTAATAACATTGCAAAGAACCCATGGACCGCTATCAGCCTACTCTTGGGAAATTAGCATCAGCATCGGTTTTTCTCTGAAAGCGAAAGGACTAAAAATTATTGGACAGAATCAATCTTGGTTCGGAGAATATTATATTCTAATTCTATAAAATTACAAGATTTCTGGATTTAAACTTTAAAGTTACAAGTGGACGATATTTTTAAATTTTAAGACTTCAGTTCTTTAATTATTTATTAAACAATATCATATGGCCACAAATAACTTATAATGAACCAAAATAAATAAATTCATTATGAACATAGAA